>DWGR01000724.1:0-19883 GCA_018247715.1 Heliconius burneyi | reverse complement strand
TATCCGGTCGAGTCTGCCCATGCGTGTCGCCATTCCTGGCGGCGTGACTCTCCCACTCGTACTTTAGTCGCCTCTTACGACACCACCAGTACCAGGGTGATCCTATTCTAAGCCGGGAACACACGACACTATTTATACTATACCGTTATACTATACGTCGGTAACTATATGCACATTATTTATGTAGATATTAACTTTTATTTCTCTTTTTAACTTTCCAGCCTTACTTTCAATAGCGGCAGCCGGCCTGTTCGCTGTGCAGGGCGATGACAGGGGTTTCTATCTTGTTAGAGGCGAAGCTTTTTATGTACAGGTAAACGAGCTGTTTGTTTTTCTACCATTTTTTTACTATTAATATGTAAAATCGAGGCCGTCCTGGCCTAGTGGCACAAGCGAGTGAGAGTAAACGTGATGGTCACAGATTCGATTCCACTCGTGGGAATGAATTATTATTTATTAATATTTTCATTTCTTCAATCTGGTAACAAGGCAAAAGCGCGGCATTGAGTTCCGGTACACAACACGCAATGCCTCGAAAATTCGACGAAAAATTAATAATGTAATTTCTTAACTTTAATGTTCCATCTGCGTACCCTGCTAAATGCGGGATAGAACGTGAAGACCAGCTAAATAAGCTTATAATGACCATGTACATAATATTAGGTACACAGAATATAATTATCTTGATTCAAAGTTGTATTTGCTAAATATGAGTGAACTTATAGTATATTTTACTTGTTGTCTGTCTAAAATGCTATCTTACTAACACTTGTATATACGTATTTGCAGATAGTAGCTATAGTGATAAACTCAGCTTTATTCATAATGTCGTTGTACGATACGTTGTTCTCACGAAGATCTGGTGGTGATCCCACGAATCCTTTGAGTGAAACTGAAGGTGGCACGACTATAAATAATCCAGGATTTAAAGATAGCAGAGGTAAGTGATTAAAATTGTTTTTGTACCCATGTGGCCGTCGTGGCGCAGCGGCACCAGGGTGTAATTGTAGTGCGACGGTTGTGGGTTCGATCCCCACTCGAGGAAGTGAAATATTTATTTACTTTTATATATCCATTTCTTCGCTCTGGTGTCGAGGCAGCGTTGAGTTCTGCCACTCAACACGCAATGTCTCCAGAATTCGGCAAAAAGTGGGGAACGGAGTGTCTTAACACTAGGTTCCCTCTGCCCTGCTGTGTGCGGGATACAGCGTGAAGTCCGCAAATTTGTTGCGTAAGTATTTTGCAGTATTATTTCCAATTGTCACCCGTTGTAATTCAGTCAAAACAATGGGAAATTTCTTCCAAATATCAATATTTAAAATGAATGAATAAATGTGGCTATCATATACAAAATACTTTTATATTCTAATCGTTTCAAATACAAGCCTGTTGAACCTAAAGATCTCTTTAGCTTTATTTTGTTAGTATAGATGTGTCTAAAGGCTTTACAATGTATCTATGGAGTTAGATTGTTAATTGTAATAATAAAAAATCATTGGCCTTATTTATTATAACTTTTTAAAATGTATATACAATAAAATACTTACGCAGGATATGTCGTAAAGAACGATATGTTAATTTATTTTAAAAAGTAAAAAAGAGAATGTCTTTATAAAAAATCGTGTGACAGTAGTCAAGTAAATCGGGTAAACACCCCATAACCTCACAAACTGCTGGTTCGACTTGATTTTTTTTTAGATAGTCCATTTATGGTGTAAGACTAGCTAAGTTATAGTACAACACGATAATCGTTTCAATATAACCCAACATACCTTCGCTTAGAGTTACCAAAAAGCATAATAATAATCTCATTATTTCAGACTTTAGGGTCCATATAAGTTTTGTTAAAAAACATATACTTAACCTACGTTGGTAGCATATATATATATATATATATATATATATTTCCAGGCATATCAATGACAGATGCGTCAGGAAAACCGTACAGCACTAACGGTCATGGGAGCGTTGCTTCAATGAACACAACGGCCACAACTTTAACTGGTTTATCAGATGCCAGTACAATAACAAGATCTCCTTTAAGATCCTCCTTAAAAAAACCCAAGCCAAAAGAACCTGGCGCATTGGGAATACAGAATCCTGGTTATTCTGGACATTCGCCACCGTTAAACAGAAATGGTAGTCAAAAGAAGGTACGTATACAGACACACAGTACTGAAGTTTAAGGTATTTATTGAATTTTGTTTTGACAGGATAATTTTTTCTGAGTTATAGATTATTGTTACTGAGAATTTTTACTTTTTCTACACTTATTATAAAGATTAGTAAAAGTTTTGACTGATGTTATATGTATACACTGACAGGTTATCCATAATGTGAAGTAAAATCATTAATAATGTATATTCGATTTTATACATTTATTTGATTATAACCAATGAGTTGCTTGCTAAAGGATTTTTAATTGTTATTAAGTATCACGTTATTCTATTTGGTTATGCAAATAACATTTTATTTTATATTAAAATTTAATAAGCGGTATGGAGGCACAAAAATGTAAAAATATAATTGGTATATAAAATGATGATATATGATTGAAATCATGTAAAGGTCTCTTTATAGTTTGACCCTTATGAAAAATACCATATTATAATCAAACTTAACTGAAATATTTTTATTCCATGTTGTATACCATATATATAGCAGATATAGAAGGGAAGGCAAAGGGAACCTAGTGCTCATACACTGTTTCCGCACGCACGGCCGAACTCAAGGCCGCACTTTGTCTTGTTGCCGAACAAGGTAATAAAAATTATTCATTCCTCCAAATGTCAATCGAACCCACAATCCAACTGAAGTCTGTTTCTACAGAATAGCATAGCTCAGTCTTATAATCTCGATGCATATAAAAGTGTATAAATAATGTTAAAGTTTTAGTTTTATAAAAACATAGTCATTAGTAGTATTATAGTTATATTTAAGTTTAATATAAGTTACTATAAAAGATCCATTTACGTATATAAATTAGCACAGAATTAGTTTTAGCTTTTTTTTTGCTTTTATTTATATTGAATATTCCATTTGAACATAATTTAGAAAGTATTGTTTTTTTTAATATTAACTCAACCATACAAGTCTTTACTTTACTAAGCTATTATTGCATAAAATAATTACATGAATCTTACATACATATTTGTTCTGTCAAAGGTAATAAATAATTTAGTTATTATTGATAGAGAAAAAAAACCAATACAATCCAAATTGTAGATCTATGAATTTGATTCAGGGACAGTTTTTTTCAAACATTATATGAAATTTTTATGTAGAAATTGATCTTTTTTATAAAATTGTAATTAAAAACATGGGGCATAGATCAAATATATGTTTAAGTTAAATTTAACCATGTTTTTATTGTATATTTTGTTTGAACATAGTTCTAAATGTTTATGATCAGTATAAAGTTGTATATAATAATTATTTATATAAGCACAAAGTGTTTTTTTTACGTACAGAATAAAAATACAATTTCTTTTTTATTCTAATGCTGACCACAAAATATTTTTCATTATAATACTTTAATAAATACATTACAAGCAGTTTTCAGTTTTATGTCACCAAACATTTGTAGGAAACAATGGAATTTAGGTTCTTATAAATAAAATAAATACGGTTTAAAAATATACCAATCTCGTAATAGTAAAATTATAAAGTTACATACTATTAAATTTATAAAGTTACATACTATTATAATAATACAGATACTAAGATGGGGCTTTTACTTATTTTTTGCAAAGAAATGTTCTAAACGCATTTATTTTGGTTCTTCCCTTTTGTTTTCCTGATCTGAATAGGATAGGCGACGGAAACGTTCTTGTTACTCAAAACTCATTTTAAAGTTGGAATTATTTGTTTCAGACGACAAAAACAAAACGAAAACTGCCTGTAATGATTAGCTAGTTAACTAATGATTTATAAAAAACTATATGTTACTATATGTAATTCTTTATCTAAATTAACTTTGCTTAAATGCAATACAGTAATACCCCGCTTTACGCGAGGGATACGTTCCAAAAAAATCGCGTATAACGAGGTTTATGATTAAACATACAAACAATTTTAATCAATCACTTTAATTCTAGGAATACTTTATGCAATACATACTCTTATTTTTTACGAAAAAATATATCTATTGTCTTTGATGTTGATGACTACATTATATTTATACACACTCTTTCGTGTAATTCGAGGCATTTGAGCGCGAAATTTGCATTCGCGTTATAGTGAAACCGCGTACAACCGGGTAGCGTAAAGCGGGGTATTACTGTATATTAATTCATGCAATATATAATTTTAATATTAGCCAATGTATATAAATATTTTTATATATATATTAGAAGAACCCACCAGCCTCATCCCAAGACCATCACAAATAGGTTATTGGAACAATTATTATGAATCACGTATTATTTATATGAATGTACGTTATTTAAGAGAAATTTTGTTATAATATTTTTTTACTTGTAACTCGATTTAAACTAAGTATAAATCTAAATCTTCTAAATAACATAAATTTTAGACGAAATATTAGTATGAAGTAAAATTATACAGAAAGACAGTTAAAGTACCTACATAAAGTCTGTAAATGTAACTGTTATTTATTACTTGGCCCTTAAGATCTACAAAAAAAATTGCATTTTTATCTAATTTGTAATAGCAACACTTTCCTACATTAAAAATATCTGTATAATTTATATTGCAAGCAATTTTCGAATGCAATTTTCAAGTGATTTCAATATAAAGGTACATTGTGCCTTTTCCTTTAAATGTGTGCCTTATCCTTTTGCCTCTTTCTTCATTTATATATGACTTTATGGTATATTGTATCTGTATTAAAAACTATAATATATGTTATTTTTTTTAGATACCAAATCTCGATAATTATTTAAAAAGTACCATTACAATCAAGATTGAAAGTGATTTAACTCGAAGTTATTTAATTTTGGACTAGAGCTGTAAATGCAAATCCTGCTATATAATTTTTTATATTTTACTTTTTTATTTTAATTTCACTAAAAGCTTACTATAATAAGCTAAAGTTATAGAGCTAAGATTCTACGGCGATTTTTATGAAACTTTTTTGTAGTTCAATTACTTTCATTCTGAGATTGTAACATTATAAGTTTGGTTTAACATTAAAATATTTTATATCCGTCCAAATTCTGGTCCTTTTGGTTTGTTAGGCCTCATATAGTCTTAAGTGTGCAAAG
Source organism: Heliconius burneyi (assembly GCA_018247715.1). Lineage (NCBI taxonomy): Eukaryota > Metazoa > Arthropoda > Insecta > Lepidoptera > Nymphalidae > Heliconius > Heliconius burneyi. The sequence continues at coordinate 14,658 of DWGR01000724.1, read as the reverse complement.
ATAAATATTATTGTTATTTGTAACCGTTTGCAAAGCAAAGGTGTTTTTGATCTAATTTGTTATAGATTTTGAGATTAAGTCCCATGTTATTTTATTTGCCATGATTATTGCATGGGTTGTACGGCTTAATTTGTTTAAGTTTAAATATATAAGACCTAATTAATCATCTTAAATTATTTCGTCAGAAAATAAAATGTTTTAGGAAATTTTTAAAAATACCAATTAACTTTTAGAAGACTTTCAAAAGCTTTTCACAAGTTCTATATTTAAATTCTAAAACAAGCAATAACGAAAACAATATTATAATGTTAAAATTAAAAGAAATGAAAAACTAATATTTTAAATGTCTTGAAAAAATAAAAAAAAATGCACTAGCCTTACAACAGTATATTTATATAGAATACGCCTTACAACACATGTACAATGATTACTTCAAATCTCAAAACCTATGAATTTACGTTTAAAAATTTATACTAATCTCCGTCCGATGTTCGAATACTTAAATAATATATGTTTTATTGACATTTATTAGTTTCTTATAAATAAAGAAAACATGAGGTGTAAGAAATTTTATTTATTGTAGTCCGATACAAGTGTTATTGCATATGGGAAGCACGCGCGGTAAATTGCGTAGAACGCGTATTTCGATATCGGAATCGGTGCGGAATTTAATATCATATAGCATCATATGTACAAAGTGGCGTAGTAAAACATTTTTATCTAGTAATATTATAATAATTATTGTGTTAGCTTAAGCAACATGCAAAATCAAGTTATGGATAAGTAAATTGAAAAATTAAATAAAAACTGCATTGAAATTATTATAATAGGGCCACATACAAATCTTCTTCAATCCAAATTCAATAAAAAAGTAAAATTTAACAAGTAATTTTAATAAGGTATTATATAAAAGAGTTAAAATAATAATACATGCAAAAACATTGTAAAAAATAAAGTTTATATCAATAAAATGTAAAAGCAAAAAATTAAAAGGAATGGCGCTCAGTTACAGTGTTAAGTTACAAAACTAATTAGTAATAAAATGAAAATAAAATCAAAATACGTTAAAATTAAGACAACTTTGCTTGATATTCGATTTAATTATTTAACAAAAATACAAATACATACTATATGACAAATATTAAAGCAAGCAAGCAAAACGGTTTATAATTAATGATATTCTTGTTTGAATCGTATAGTGTATACGATTCAAACTTGACACGATACGATTGACTTGATACGATTGTACTTATAAAGATGCGTGGGTACGAATTTCCTGTAAGGACGTAGCGCTCACACTGACGCACAGTAACTTGTATGGCAAAGGGATACCAGATTTTAATTTTTTGTATATCAAAATTGATTTTAATAATTTACCCAATATTTAATTTTATTTCATATTTTTGAGATTATCTTTGAGAAGTTTAAATATTGCCACATATTTATTTATCTATATTGCATAGTATATAAGCTTGTATTGCGTATACTGAATGTTTTTGTTGTACACAAGTGTAAATAGGATATACATATGTAAATAAACATCATGTTTCATTAGTTATATAAGTAGTAGTTTAGAATTAATTTATAAATGATGTTACTTTTCGGGCTAGTTTTGATTTTATTCTCGACAACGATGTATGGAACAGTTGATTATTTTTCAATATTTAGATATCCTCATAAAATTTTCGTTTTGTATAATTTACTACAACCTAAATGTGATCAGATATTTTAATGATCGTAAAGGTAAATGTGATTTCCTAAGCGTGGGGTAAAATAACAACAGGGTAACACTGATCGAACGTTTTCTGCGCAATTTACCGCGCGTGCTTCCCATATGCAATAACACTTGTGTCGGACTATACTACCCATGACCCAGCGGACTTTGTACAGTCAGCGTCAAATAATTAGAGACACAGGGTATTCAAATAAATAGACGCAACCAAAAAATTAATAATATTGGTACAAGCAAAGTTTCCTTATAGTTGTAAACAATATAGTTGTCGTTCCAGTCAAAGCGCCATAAATATGGTAACAGTCATCTCGCCAATGGTATCCAAGCATTCTAAGTGTTCAAAAATATGAAACACACTAGGAAAATAAACTTTACTGCTGTATATTTTAAACATAATTTATCAGATCAGTTAATATTTAAACATTTATACATAAATTGAAAACATTATTTGACGCTGACTGTACCGCCTAACATCCATTCTTTCTCAAATATAAACTTCTTAACCATTAATTTAATAATGTATGCCCCAACATACATCAACTTTAAAAAAATATTTTGTAATAGAAAATACATAAATAACGTAAAATTATATTTTTATCACCTTGCAACTTAAACAACTTTTAGTAGAAAATATAAAACAATCATCTGGTATCATTAGTTTTGACATTAGTTGACGAAAATGGCGTACCGGCGGCTGTCAGCTGTTCTCTCCAAGGTATTTATATAATTTTATTGATTATTACCCAGTTTGGGAAAAAGTTCACGACTGAATCCTATGCATGATATCATGATTATATAATTTGTCTAATAAGTTTGCAGTTCCAACTTCTTACATTGGTGTTATTTTGGATATTAACATGATGTATGCTGTGACATACATTGCCAAGTTTGTAAAAAATATCCCTTTTTAATTTGTATGTCAGGGCATACATTGCCAATTTTAGGGTTTTGCTTTGCTTAGTTTGTATATTAGCATTTTTTTCTTTGTCTGCAGCAAAAGCTTGAAACTCGTGGTGGTAGAATTTTAGCGCTTGTCCCTGCTCAAAATGATGATAGTGAACATTCTGATATTGAAGACGAAATACGTCACACACCGCTTTTCGTGTCCAGCTCCTCTGCAAACTCAATTGATAGCTCTTTAGAAAGACTTAATCTTCTAGATGATGAAGACCCCACCAGCAAAAATGTTCGCCTTACACCAATTTTCTAAAATGTTTATTCAAGCCCATCTCTAGAAACGAATTGTAATCAAGTACCAATACTGAGTGATATTCCCTCATTTCCCGCAACGCCTGCAACCTCTGCTACTCCTGCAACTGCTACACTAATTGCACCCCCTGGTTTGGTAGCACCTAGCATGTCGTCGATGAATGCCTCCACATCACGTATTTCCAGAAAGACAAGATCACAACGTCCCACTGTTCAAGTTGCTAAACAACCTAGACGAATGCAAAAGTTTACTCTCAGTTATAATTGGAAAAAAGCTGTGTTTTGACATGTGACTTCTATAGAAGAGAAATCGGAACCTGTCGGGAGCGTCACAGTCCTAACTCCCCTGGAGTATTTCTACAAGTTTTTTTCCCCAGGCATTTTGATAGATATTGTCGAACAAACAAATACGTATACAATATCTCAAACTGGACGTACTCTGAGTTTGAATGAAGGCGAATTATGGGATTTTTTAGCGATTCACATCATTATAGGTGTTGTAAGCATGGGAACCGGCAAGCCAAGCACGCGCCGAGGAGGAGCGGGAAGCCGCTTTAGAAGTGTGGGAATCCCGGCTGGCGACACCATCTGGCGGACACACCGGCCGGTTGACGATTGAGGCGGTTCGTCCAGTATTCCGCCTAACCTTCCGCACCACACAGGTGCTCATGGGGCATGGTTGCTCCTTCTTCTTCTGAGAGGCAGTGGTGCTCGAGAAGGAGACGGCGGAACAGGCGAGGGAGGCTTCTGCCGAACTCGCCATCCGCCGTAAGAGACCTGGTCGCCGGAGGGCGGCATACGACCGCTGCCTTCCGCCCTAATGAGCCAGAGGGTCAGCTTGGGGAAGCTGGCCGCCACTAACCTGGCCCGAGTAGGCGCGCGCAGGTTGCTCCCACGCGCTTTTCCGAGCAGGCCGACGAGGGTGACACACCCTTGACTCCGCGACGTGACTTACAGGCTCACGCCGCCGCGTTTTGCGGAAGACTTAATAGTCCGCGCGTCTCGCGGCCAGTGGCGGTCAAGGAGGAGCACCGTGAGGTTTTAGTGGGTATTCGGTCCGGCCTACATCTGCCGATCCGCGAGTCCCACATAACCCGCTCGATTTCCTCACGATAAAAAAAAGGATGTAGAGAAGTGTGCACCTTTTTCACCATCACGAGGAGCTTGTGAGCGGGTTTCCCCGCTATTACGCAGATTGAGCACTTCCACCCTTTCGAGTATATAGCTCTTGCGCTCCACTCTGCCGGCCAGTAAAGGCAAGCCAGAGGCGGGGGATAGATTACAATTCCCCTCCGGAGGCCTCAGGTCCGTGGAGTCGCCACTCCCTAACAATTCGCCACAAGCTGCCCTGCGGGTTTATTATTATTATTATATCATCAGAATAATACTTAACTTACCTAGTGGTATTTGTAAGTTACAATCATTAATTTCTTTTTAGATTTTTGGGCTTTATGTGACGACTTCTACTTATTTCTTCGTATCACCTCTATAATAGTATTTTTCATTATTTGTTATAACATATTTTGTTGTTTTTTAATGTCTTATTTATGTTTTCCTCAAAACACAGCACATTAGCAATAAACGTGCATTTTCATGAGAAAAATAACAAATCAATTTCTTAAAAGGTACACCTTAGAACAGTGGTTCCCAACCTTTTTGAGTTCATGTCCCACTTTTTCATTAGAAATCTTCAAATTGCCCCCTAAACATGTCAAAAATTCAAAATTACCCCCTTACATACCAAAATCCTGCATTTTAACTAACGAAACAGCCAATCATATTAAAATTCTCAGACTGAAAATTCCCAAATTGCCCCCCTAAATTCCCAAATTGCCCTTGTGGGGCGTACGCCCCACGTTGGGAAACACTGCCGTAGAAGGTCTATTAACGCCTATACAAAAAGTTTTGCTTGCACACATAGCTATTCTTGGAATGGATGTGTTTGGTGCTACAAACAGCATTAGTCCATTTTACGTTACTTTTAGGCTTGACTCTCCCTGGCTGCTTCTATGTTACAAGATTTAAACTTGCTTTCATATTACTATTTTAATTTTATGTACCAACCATAATTTGTATATGTTATACAGAAATATAAATTGTACTAAGATATCAAGATTAAATTATAATGCTGCAATTTTGTAGTTAAAAAATAGTCTGTTGCTAAAGCGGAATTAAAAATGCATGCTTTCTTAATTAAAATGAATTAAATTTATCTGCTGAAGAATATAAGACGAAAAATTATACAATAAATTGGACTATTATAATATTAATATCGTTTTCACACATGTATTTGTTTATTTTATTATATTTGTCAATGGCAACAATGTTATGTGGGTTGGGTGAACTAACATGGCGTTCTGTGAACATGGCGGTCGATCTTGTTGTTCCATATAATTTAGCTGTTCTGATTTGGTATTGTTAAAATTCTTGTTTATATTACTGATATTTTTTTTTATTTAGTTAACGAAAATATGTACTTTAAGTTTAGTGTTTCGTTCATTTCGTGTTAATAAGCATTGAAGATGTAGGTACTAAGTTTGTTAAAACACGTGCTGAAGATATGGCGATCGTCTTTTACAGTTTTTCTTAAATAGGAAAGCTTAATATTATTAATTAAGTGTATATATATTATAAAACAAGTAAAGAACATTTTTTTATGAGATTTAAAATTCAAACTATTGCGAGTACCTTCGCCCGAATTATAATTACGTTATTCATTTGGTAGACATTTTGTAGCTGTTAAGCCATTACTAGCACAACTTCCACATTTAAGTAAATACCAATTGTGTAAAATGTTAATATTAGAGAGCAGTAAATGCTAGAATATGCGTGTTCAGTTCACATGGCTGTTAGGGTCATTAAAAATAATATCAGAAGGGAATTAATTGTTTTTGAAAGAAATCTATAAGTAGTTTATGGTTTATTACCTAAATTTATTTTATGGTTTAAGGGCACAGACTTGGGCCAATTGTTGTTGGCCTAGGACTTTTTTGGAGTCATTACATCCACTATTACTATACTACCTAAACTACCAATAAAGTCTTGTGGTTAGTGTGTCATGTTTTATAAAAGCGAAAGGCAAAACTAACCATATAATATGCTGTGCCAGATATAATTGAGCCATCCTATTCACCTATAAAAAGAAAATGGTGAAGACCAGGTAAAGTTATATTCTGCCATTGTAAAAAATATGCATGCATGTTATAAGGCATTCTGCCATTCTTGTATTTTACTAAATTGGTGATCACTTACTATCAGGTGACCCGTACGCTCGTTTGCCATGCTTTTACCATTAAAAAATAAATAAATTCGTAAATAGCAATATTTATTTAAAGCTTTTGTCAATAAATATAGAAAAAATAAAATTATAGGAACTGAGTTCAACAATTTACAACATTTTCTATTTCAGAATGCAGATCATGTAATACAAACTCCAAAACCAAAATGAAACACATTTATAACTCCAGTATTCTAAAAAGCAAAATTTTAGGATGCTACTCCCAGGGAGTTGAAATTGTACAAGATGTTGATACAAAAAGAAAACAATAGAAATAATGAGATTAAAGAAAATTCATATTTACATTCAAATGCAAAACACCAGATAAGGATAAATCTTACTGCACCAACATTTAGCCACACTGTTGCTGCTGGGAATTTAATAAAAATTGCATCCAGTGAGTATTTATATTATATGCCGTCAATTAGCCATGTTGTATTATTAGATTCATATAACATTTATTATACCTGCTTTTTATAAAGTATCCTATTATAAAAATGGTAGCTTTGATATTACTACTTAAAAGATAATTTAAAAATGTACATATATTAATGCAAGGACAAGGCTATGACTGACGACTGTAATGTGGTTGTTGTGGGTTCGATCTCCATTTGTGGAAATAAATAATTATTTATTCAAATATTCATTCCTTCCCCTGGCACCAAGGTAAAAACCCAGGGTTGAGTTTCGCCACTCAACACGCAGTGCCTCTAAAAATTTAAAAATAAAAAAGTAGACAATGGAGTGTCTTACCATTAGATATCTCTGCCTACCCTGAAGTATGCGGCACACAGCGTGAAGCTGATTTATTTATTTTTTTTAAATTATAATATTGAAAGCACTGAAATTATGCAAGTATAAACTGTAATTAACAATAATAAAATCCAATAATATGAATTTTAAATGAATTCTTTATTTACAGATATAAGAGATTTCTTTCTAAACAAGGGACATTAACTTTTTGAAAAATATAAAATTTGAGAAATAGAGAAATACATGAAAATGACATAAAAATATTGGTTTGGAGTCCACAGTGTGAGAAGAGGTATTTTATTATGTTTTACATTATTTTTACAATTCCATTCCTTAAATGTAAGTACAATTTGTGATACAACTCTCAGGGAAAGAACCATAAGAAAATAAAACCAATAATTAGGAAAAAATTAAATATACACATATATAAAAAGATTGTAAAAGGGTTGGTGTCTGTACTTGGAAGATATTTTAAAAAAATGTTATTGAAAACTATTATAAATGTTATAGAACCCAAAACCATGATTTTTAAAATTTTTGTAATTTTGTTTGTGCGTTTGTTATCGTTAATCTCAGAATTGGCTTAACCAATGTAGATGCAGTTTCCACTATTAGATTTTGGCAATCTTCCGAAAACATCTAGGGTTTATTTTATTACAATCAGTTCATAAATAAAAAGGTGATGTCAATTTAAAGTACTTAGTTCGACAAGTTCCTGAAATTGGTACAGAACCCTATGTGAGCGAGTCTGACTTGCATTTGGTCGGTTTTTTCCTAAAATAACACTTATATAAACATTTGTATATTTCAAGCGGGTGTAGTCACGTGGGTGTCTAGTATTTAATAAAATATTCTTTTATGATTTATGTAAATTAATGCTTTTTCTTTACTCCAATTGAAAATTATTTATATTCAAATATAAACCATTTTTATATACTGGAAATTTAGTTTTAATATGATTAGTTAAAGGATAGTTAAGAAAAGTTAAAGTCGAAGAGGTACATCTTTTTTGTGTATTTTTGGTAACCCATACAACTTTGGAATGTACTTTTTTTACAATAATGTGAATGTTGTTTATACATGAGTGGATATTGTTTTTGAAATATATTTATTTATGTTTCATTATGATATTTATAAAAACAAAAGCTTTTTTTCGTATAACAAAGATACACGACATTTTTGGCACATTTTGAATGTGAAGCCTAAACATTTTGGGAATTTGCACCTTTGCTGCTTATCCAAACTGCCTATTGACATGTCTGATCCAATCTGACGTCTTTCAAAGGAATTGCTTGAGGTAGTCCTCGGAACTTCTTCATTACAAGTTTTCTTTGTATGGTGCTCCCACAAGGTCGATCACGTTTAGCGCCATTTGCAGGTAGAGCCAATTTAGAGGGTTTTTGCAGAAACCCTTTAAATTGGGTCTACCCATAAATTGGGTTCAGGGTTTTTCTAGTTTGAATGTACCCAAATTGAGAAGTTTTTTTTTTATGGTAAAAGGACAAGGCAAACAAGCGTTCGGGTCACCTGAGGGTAAGTGATCCCCGCCGCCCCCGACCCCGTGCAACACCAGAGGAGTTACAGGTGCGTTGCCGGCCTTTAAGGTGGAGGTAGACGCGCTTTTTGAAGGTCTGCAGTTTAGTTTTGAGATGCGCGGTACTGTGCCCTCCCCAGAATTCGAAGTGCAGCCTGAGTTAGCAGACTAAGGGAGGGATTCTCCAGCACCGGAGGTGCTGGTACCCTCCTGGGGTAGTATCTCTTTAAGTGCCGCTTTCATATTCCAAGGAGGGGTGGGGGGTTAGGCTCCGGAGCCCGGCATTACCTAGTGCGAAACGCAGCGGCATAAAGCCACTACTTAACGCCGGTTTTAAATGCCGGGGGTGGTAAAGGACCGGTCGAGTCTGCCCATGCGTGTTGCCATTGCTGGCGACGTGACTCTACCACACGTGCTTTAGTCGCCTCTTACGACACCATCAGTACCAGGGTGATCCAATTCTAGGCCGGGATCACACGGCCAAAAAAGTTGATTATTTCTTTTTATATTATTTATCTTCTTGAACCTAACCCCTGAATTTATAACTGCAAGGTCCAGGAAATAATAAAATAAGCACATGGTCCACCTGCGGCTCTTCATTGTGATGTGATAACGACCAAAATAGGAGGGTCTGGCATATTTTCATCGTATTCGATTACAAGAGGAGGATCAGCATCCACTTCATGCTGGGCGTTCTCACCTGTATCACTATTTTCAAGGTCTCGAAGAACATCTCGAGCGGTTTGATAATAGTGACTTTCATCCTCTACTTCGGAGTCTGACCGTCTAAGCCATCTTCTGAATCTTCAAGAGTTTCGAATACTTTTGTTCGCTTTGTATTCGCTTTCAAATAATCGCGGCATGCTGAAAACCAAAAGAAAAATCCTACACTAAACATGCATTCATTTACCAGGCAATGCGCATTATAGTTTTCCTACAGCATACCAGATTTCGCCCTATTCGACCATAGCATCAAGTGATTTTCAATGTTTTACAACATGAACATGAAACTGAAGATCAAATCAAACAAATGAAAATATGTTATATACTTACATTATATTTTGTCAAAGTCCAAACACAGCTACAAAACTTAGTTTCGCGTCACTAGTTGTCTTCAAAGTGACATTTGACATGACTTATTTTCATAGTGCCAATATAAAAAATGTACAAAATTCGTTCAGAAATAATAACTAACTATACTGGTTTTTAGTATGTTGTTTAAAAACAACATTGTGCATTTAAGGGTTAAACGTTGATTCTAAGTTTAGCAGGTGAAATTATTTCCAAAGTCATGTCAGTCTGTCTTTCAGCTTCATTTACTTCCAAACGAACGGTGGGCGACTTGGAAGAAGTTGAATCTGGGGATTTGAAAGAGTTTGAATAGGACAGGCTGCTGTTAGACTTGTACAATTTCGAATATAAACTTAACATAATATAACAAATAATAGTAATTATAATTAAAATAGTTAAAACAGAGTTATGAGCTCCATATTTTATTGTTTATGGTTCATTTATTAATTTGTCAAGGTTCTTTACAATTTCATCGTAGTTAAAATTGATATTTTTAGTACCCAAATCCTGTAAACTAATATATGGCACATAACTTACATTTTCCTTAATGGAAAATCAAAAACTAAGGGAAATAGAAAAATATTGTAGACTTATTTCTCGATATTGAGTGGTTAGGGGTTCTAACATTTTATGACATTCTGTATAATTTCTGAGGATTTACAAACTGTTCCCAGAACAGAGTTAATATTGTCAATATGTTATTTAATATTTGCGATATTCATTCGTATTACGACATTGAGATGACCATTAATAATTTTGTGGTAATTGTCAAAATAGACTATATGATTTATTTGCCTGGGTACCACACTCAGTAAATTCATAACTGTTTGTCCCACAACTCCCAGGTTTTGATTGTTAGAGAAAATTGCATAAAACAAACAATTTAAAACCCCATTTGTGGGGTTTGTTGGGGAGATATTGATTGAGAAAATGTCCAACTATGGTGGCGCACATCTATTCATCCATGGATAATCGCTGCTCGTCACGCTAGAGAACTTTTCATTTAAATGGGTGATTATAGGACGTAACATATGAAGCCTGTCACGCTGCGCGTGGTCTACTGGCAGATGATCGTCATTATTATTGAAGTGCAGTTGAATTTATTTACTGGTATTGCCTCTTTGATGGGACTGAAGCCAAATTTACTAGACCAATACGCCCTTTTGATCGGATAATGGTAAACAGACTTAAATGTTATAATTATTTGCGAAGTTCACCCACTGTAAATATTTCAGGTCTGTCCGGTTGTTTCTGGACAGCATAGCGTGCTGATTCAGTAACAATTTCCATAAATGGATTCGTGAAAAAGTAGGTAAAAAAAATTGATACGGAGTATACTTTGCAGTTCCATTATAGATAGAAAGAAGAATAGAAACGACTGTTTTCTCCACACTAAATCCCTCATATTTATGAGAGATTCAGTCAGTTGTGCTTCCACTCGCCCCAACTTTTCTAAGATTTAAATTATTTTTGTTAACCAATGTGCTTCGCAAGTCTTCACTTCGTGCACATTCCACTAAAATATAATGTACATCTTCAATACTACAAATAGTTCAATTACATAAATATCTAAACTTAGTAAGTGGAATGTGTCCGGACTCCGGAACGAAGTCTAAATGCCATTACGATAACTTCTCCACGCATTTTACAATTAGTGAACCAAGGTATACGAGGAGGTTTATTCTGTATTGTACTATTTAACTTTTGAAACTTCATTAAAGTGCTTAGTCTATTTATATACATAGTTTATAATTGGACTATATACAAATACAAAATAGCACTATATAATTTAGATATTTGTAAAATTTCTGCTAGATCTGGAACAATATAAGTCCTAGCCCCAGTTGAAATTGCTTCTTTAACTGTCAACTTCCTCGTTACCACTAAATCCTATGTGCGCCGGTATCCATTGTAATCTCAAAGACACCCCAACACCAATAAAATGTAAAATTTTATGTATAATCACATAGGCTATCGCTACACCTCTATGACCAGAGGCGCATCGCGCCAAATGCTGCACAGCACTTTTGCTGTACGACAGAATAACAACTTTTTTAGATTGAACATTACTAGTAACGTACGATAGTGCCTCCTGAGATTGCTTAAAATTGACACATTTTATGTTATTCTAAACTTCTGTTTCAAATTGTGACTAGTACACAAGATAATAGTACTGTTTTCATCATTCATCATCATCCTTGTGGATCGATTTGTATATCTAATAATTCACCGTCGCTATCATACACATAATTCACTTTCCACATCTGAGTAATTCTGAGGTATGCTGGTTGCATTTTCTAAATATGTAGAAACTTTTAGTCGTTTTGACATTATCAGGGGCTAATGTCAAAACTACTAAAAGGTTAAGTTAGTACTTGCTAAAGAATGTATTTTGGAATATTTTCAAATACACGTAAATGTTTCTTACCTGTGTCACTGTATGGGTAAGATTAATGATTATGTTTGGAGATCGCTTGCAATAATCACTCGTATATAAATTCGCAAAGATTCCGTAATCACCTAAATCGGCTCGATTCCGACAACGTAATGAACAAAACGCATGGACACAATTTATATTTCTATGGTATTTTCCCGCAAATTCTTATTTTACGTTATTCTCCCGAAATCATAGATTTCTTCATAGAAACATGCACCAGTCATTTTGACTGGTACTGGTATAACTAGAATTCTATATATATATATGATACTAACATATATGTGAGCAGATTAAACCAAATAATAACTAGAACCATTAATAACTGAACGATTACAAAAGAGGCCAATTATGAAGGGTTATAAATCGTAAGGACAACAAATAATAAGAATGTCAAATCCAGTGAAGGATGGTTAGTTGTAACAGACAAATATCAGTGGATGGTGTGGGTGAGGAGCGTATTTACAGGTTTCGACAATGAGTGGGTTGGAGTGGAAATCTGCACGCTCGTAGTAGCGTTTGCAGAATTCATTTAACGACTCTTAATTCGAAATCTTTGTGTAGGTCAACGGTCAATCGATTTCCCAATGTAACGTGTCTATAGCAGTCCAACGGGTTTGTATTTGCTTGAGAATATCCTCGTATTCCCATCTCTCCGTTATTGATTCCATATCAATCGCAGACATAGTCCTAGAAAATGCTTTGAAGTTAACGAACTGTTTTTAAGCATGTCATCCAGTTTGCTATTTAAACCCTGACCAACCTTCTTAGTACTTACGTGCTCGCTTGCTTGCTGTCCTGCCGCGGAAGTTCCCGCTTGTGCTCCTTGAAATTCATATTGAGGCTCCCCTAACTGATTTAATCGATTAAGTATGAAAGATTTTGTTTCATTATACTTCTGCTTTATGTTTTCGTATTCGAGTTAAGAAAATACGGATGACTCAGATTTTAAAAACTCGCGTAAATGATCGTCATTGGCCTCGTATGCGACCAGTATGCCTCTAAATTATTTAATCGCCTTTTCAAAGACGTTTCTGATCTTTCCTTTTTTGATATTAATTATAATCTTATGAATAGCTTCACTTATCTCGGTTTGTATTTTAACTAAGTCTTCCATTTTTGAAAGATGAAAAAGCTAGATATATAAAAAATATGAACGATCTTACTTGATATATGACGCTACGTCCTGCTGCTGTTTGCATTTTTTTTATGGTAAAAGCATGGCAAACGAGCGTACGGGCCACCTGATAGTGAGTGATCACCGCCGCCCACGGCACCGCGTAACACCAGAGGAGCTACTGGTGCGTTGCCATCTTTTGGGGTGGCTGGGCCCCGGAGCCCAGCATTACCTAATGCGAAACGCAGTGGCATAAAGCCACTATTCACGCCGGTTTAAAATGCCGGGGGTTGTAATTATCCGGTCGAGTCTGCCCATGCGTGTCGCCATTGCTGGCGGCGTGACTCTCCCACTCGTACTTTAGTCGCCTCTTACGACACCACCAGTACCAGGGTGATCCTATTCTAAGCCGGGAACACACGGCACAAAATTGCTGATTATATATTTTAGCCTCGTGGCAAAATATTATTCTTCTGCTGGATCGTTACACTCACTCACTTAAATAATTATTAAAGTCACGATAATTCACTAAATGCTAGTTTTTGCTAAAAATGTCTTTTTATAAAATTGCTTAAAAAATTCGCTAGATGCTAATCCGGATCGAAGGACCAAAATGTAGGGGACGTGGCCTACACTATGTAGCTTGAGATTAGCGGCTCGATAATAAAAAATATTTTATATAAAAGTTGCTTTATTGCTTGCTATATGAAAATGATCTATGAATACGCTAATGAATGCTACCTGTTCGCGCTCCGAGTATGCACTGCCTTATAATAGTAGCGCCGGGAACCTGCTCAAAGGCTATGCCGCGGTGTTCGGTTACAATACTTGGACCGAACACAAACTACATATACTTTAATTGCAATTTACTCTTACCTGTAAATAGAGAAACGTCAATTAAAGTCTAGTTATTACTATCTTTCTTTTAATTCAATGGAGGAGGATTCACCTTTTTGGGTGGAATGGTGGTCTTTCCGCCTTGTGTCTCTGTGAGAGGTTTCTTCCACGCGTTGGTGGAAGGGAGATGGTGTACCGGAAGGAATGGTTGTACCGAGGTAGTGGGCTGGGGGCCCTTAGGGTTTTGCGCAGGACGGGAAGGCAACGAAGCATTATGCGTCCTGCCGTCCTTTCCGCTGGTCTTGCGTGGGGCCCTGGGGCTTCCGCGGTAATTTGTGGGGTGCCCCTAGGTCTCGCACAAGACGCAGCTGGTAGGTACGGCCGGGTCTGGGACCTTGCGCGGACAGTCTACGGTTGCGTGGTCGTCTAAACACTTCACGCACCTTGGTTTGGCATGGCAATTTTTGGCTGAGTGCCCATAGAGTTGGCAGCGGTGACACTGCCCGGGGATGCCACGAGACCATGGGTTATCAATTTGGATGTCTGTTAAGTGGCAGACAGACTTAATATTATACATTTGTTTGCCCTCTGGGCTACGGTGGAGGACTGCGAGAACCATGTCATAAGACTTTTTGGTGTGTTGATTGTACATGCGGTGAACCGCTTTAATGGGGAGAGATTGGGATTCCCAGTC
>DWGR01000723.1:0-19884 GCA_018247715.1 Heliconius burneyi | reverse complement strand
AATGCTAAATGCCAATTACTACCGGCCTTAAATAAAGATTATAAAATATTATCTATGGTCATCATTTTGTACATATATTTCTTATTAAAATGGTCATCATTTTATAGTAATAAATTAAACTATTTTTGTCATTATAATATAATTAAAATATTAATTAAATATTTTATGTTCATAATTACTCTATAGTAATCTATTAATAAACCATCCAATCATAGATAAATGTCAAATGTCAATTCATTGTCAAATTATATATTTATTCCTTTTTGTTTACTTTCCATTATTTTTATACATCTATTACGTGCTTCGTTTTAATGTATATTTTAATTTTCACGCTCTAACCCACATTTAGCAGGGTAGGCAGAAGGAACCTAGTGTTAAAATACGCCGTCCCCTACTTTCCGTTAAATGTTTCGAGATAATGCGTATGCAATATTTTATATGTAGTGGCGGAACGAAAAGTAGAAGCCGGGTTTTTGCCTTGGTGCCAGAGCGACGAGATTAAAATAATAATAAATAATATTAACATTGCCCCGAGTGGGGCTCAAACCCACAACTTCGTCGGATTTGCAGTACCCACACTTGTACCTTTGCGTCACTACTGACCTGAAGATAATAGGTGCATTTCCCTTATTTTTCTTTCCATTGTCGATGTAGACACAATAAGAGCAAGCATACTTTTTAATCGCGAAGAGTAGTCGACTCCGTAATTAACTTTTGCAGCACAGAACAGAGATTTACGTACTACCTCGGGTACAATTAAATTTGCATAGGAAATTGCACAAAAGCTAAGAATAAGTTAACTCAGTATGAAACTAAAGTTTATGGTGCCCGACCAAGTAATATAGCCAGTTAGTGTCAACACTCTTTTATAAATGATCTCTTTCGGGGCTTAAACTAACGGGGGCCAGAAATATGGGTGGAAGTATGCCATATTGAAGCAATGAATGTATCTAGATGTGAAAAATTATTTTGTAAATTAAGACTTGACCATGGATGTAACAACAGTCATATCCATGGTTGTTTCTGGACAAATTTGTACCTTTTTTATTATTTTCAGCTTCACGCTGTATCCCGCATACAGCAGAGTAGGCAGAGGGAATCTGGTGTTAGGGCACTCCGTTCCCCACTTTCTGTTGAATTCTGGAGGTATTGCAAGGCAGAACTCAACACCGCGTTTTGCTTCGACACCAGAGCGAAGAAATGGAAATATAAACGTAAATAAATATTTCACTTCCTCGATTGGGGATCGAACCCACAACCATCACGTAACATTCATACTCTTCTGCCGCTACACCACGACGGCCTCTCTTTTAGTGTTTTCTTATTTAAATTTAAGCATATCTTACAAAGAAGCTATATGTAAAATGTTTAGTGTAATTTCATAAAATATTACATACCGCACATGGCGGATTAGGCAAAAGGAACCTGGGAGTTAGGTTTGAGTGGCAGAGACTAAAGCCTAAGAACATAACAAATTTATATCTAAGATCACTTGGGGATTCAGATTTAAATAAAAAACAAACAGACGCACAACTTTCACATACATGAATATATCTTATATACATTATATACATTTTATATCCCAGCTAATGATCGTTCTCAACGTACATTGGAAAACAATTAAGCCAATCCGTTTTAAAATTGCAGCATATCAAACCTTTTTTTATAGGTAATAGTCCACCTATAAAAAAATTTAACATACAAACGCATTATGCATATTGTACAGGCAATATGTTTTTATTAGTGTGTTTTTAAATATTTAATGAAAGATTTTGAATTTTTTAAGTATATCATATCTTAGAAACTTTTTACTTATGGTTTTAGTGCTAACTTAATCATAACATAAAATATATTTAACCCAACTCTCAATGTCTTCAGAATTCAGCAGCAAGTGGGAAACGGAAAGTCTTAACATTAGGTCCCATCTACCTACAGAAGAAATTTTAGAATAATCATCACGTTATCATACATATGACCTAACACAAAAGACTTTTATCTTTTATATAAATAAAGTTTTAAATATAAATAATTTTACCTTACAAATATATATAAACAATAGTTCTCTCGAATCTTTTCGCTGCATTTGATGTGAGATTCTAAATAATCTGCTGTAGCGCCTCATAGTGTATTCCTGGAGTCGAAGCGTACGTATTCTTCATATTTTACGATGTTTTGAATTCACGCCCGCAGAAGCGGAGTCGCCGTTTCCGTCTTATTCCGGCATCAACAATTTTCGTAGTCGGTACTTTCAATAAGCTGTAAAACGAGTGAGCTATTGTGTGTCTTACTACGAGTGAAGGTGCTTGCTTTACTCTACGTTTTGACGGTCTTTTGTCGTGTTTAATGTTTTTCCACTATGTGATACAATTTGAATGCGTTTAATATTTTAGTAGCGTTATATGAGGCTGAACAAATGTGCGACTGTAAATGTGACAGGTGTGACAGGTTCGATTTGAAATTAAAAATGAAATATTTTTATTCCACTAGCTCTAGACAAAGCGCGGCGTTGACTTCCACTACTCATAATGCAATTCAGAATTCAGCGGAGAGGAATCGGAAGTAGTTAAATGGTAACGAAGTGCCTAAACACTAGGTTCCCCAGGTTTCCTCTGCTTCTGCTTCTTCTATGTACAAGATACAGCGTGGAGCTAATGTAAGAAAAATGTTGTAAAACTTTATTGGTATATAGATTGCTGTAAATAATAAAAATATTTGTTCACAATAAATCGAAGTAATAGTACCACAATCTATCTATCTTACTGCCTTTAAACATGCAAGTACTGAAAATATTAGGCTGTATATCTGTGGGCAGATTTTCTATTATTATAAACGATATTCGTTTTGTAATTCAAAGTCATTTGGCTTAAAAGTTGTATAATAAAAAAATAGATTCTTATGATTACAAAATACTTGACTAATATAACTTACTTATTATATACTTTTACTACAAAAAATAATTCAGCTTCACGCTTTATCCCGCACACGGCAGGGTAGACAGAGGGAACTGAGTAGTCTTAATATTCTCCGTTCCCCTCTATAATACTCATAATTATACGAGTATTAAGAGTAAGGCCATCGTGGCGCAGTGGCACAAGTGTATCACTGTTAACGCGACGGTCCCCACTTGTGGTAGAGAATTAGAAGAAATTGATTATTATTTATTAATATTTTCATGGTTATGACGCGCGGCGTTGAATCCCGGCACTCAACACGCAATGTCTCGAACACTAGGTTGCCTCTACCTGCTGCTGTATAAATAAAAAAGGTATTTACATATACTTTAAAGGCTTGCATGTTTAAATTAATCTTTATAACATTACAAAGTCGATTATTCTGCAATAGTTTTTAATGAAAAGTCCATGTAAGCTTAAAACCTACATAAAAATTACTTTATTATTACAGTTTTTAAGTAAACAATAAAAATTGCACGCGAGCTGATGATTTATTCAAACTAAACCTTGCTACGGTTTCACGAAGGAGTAATTACCGAACAATTGAAAACTACTACGAGGCGGTACCAGAAATGGAGCTAATTTGAAAATATTCTTTGAAGTGCTTTATTAATTTTCTTTACTTTAGTACAACGTACGGAAAAAAACATTATACAGTAAAGAAAACTAAAAATATAAATCACTAGAACTATAAAATATACATACGAGGCCGTCATGCCGCAGCGGCACAAGGGTGTGACTGTAACGCGACGGTTGTGAGTTTGATCCCCACTCGAGGAAGTGAAATATTTATTTAGGTTTATATTTCCATTTCTTCGCTCTGGTGTCGAGGCAAAGTGCGGTGTTGAGTTCTGCAACTTAAAACACGCAATACCTCCAGAATTTGGCAGAAAGTGGGGAACGGAGAGTCTTAACACTAGGTTCCCTCTGTCTACCCTGCTGTGTGCGGGATACAGCGTGAAGCTGATTTAATTTTTTAATTTTATGAACTGATTTATTTAAAATATTCATTTTCAATTTCTGAATATAAAAACAAATATCTGTTATCTTTATTGAATGAATCATCTAAATTAAATATGAACCAATCGTTTTATACAATTCCACAAAGTTCAACTCAATTTCATTTAAAATTGTATAACTTAATTTATACTGGTCCTCTAAAGGTCAATATCCAAGAGGCTGCAAATTTTAAGGGGCCTTAAGAGATGATATTTTAGCAGACGCGTCAAATTCCCTTTAATTTGCATACAAAGCGAGTGAACGTCTATGGGCTAAAAGGGTTGGAGGCTTCGACATTTTCGAAATTCTCCTAAAATGGTCTAGTTTGATTAAGATATTTAAAATCTAACATAACATGTAATATTTTTTCTGCCTGTCATGGTGTATGGGGCACCAAGTATGATTGTAAGCGCGACGGGTTGTGGGTTCGATCCTCACTCGGGAAAAATGAAATATAAATTTAATCGAAAATTCAGGGAAAATGGGGAATGGAGTGATTTAACCCTAAGTTCCTTCTGCCCTGCGGTTACCCTGTAGGGTAACGAGTCAAACTCAATGACTTTACCAGTATTCAAAAGATATTTCAGATTTATATTACTTTCTATCTGGTTTCATCGTCCGGTCCTTATCACTTTGAGAAATAAACAGAAGAACTGTTAGTGAATCTATTGAGATTGGCACGCACGGGCGAAGCCTTATTCATTTAATATTTATATGTTGATGACAATGACAAATTTATGTAAACATTCAGAAACAGCCTTAAATGTTAAATATGTTGATTTAGGTAAGGATTTATAATATTCTTTGTAAAGTAACTGTAATGACTGCATATTACAAAACATACCCAAATCGAATCGAATAATCCAATATCAAAAGCGAATTCAAAATAATTAATCGAATTAATGAATCGAATATCGAATCACAACTATTTAATTCAGAACCTCCTCCTTGTTTAGAAAGTCGGTTAGAAATACAAATTTATCACAAACAAATACAGATTTGTTATAAGTACAAGCATACATACAGACAGACAGACAGACAAGGAATTAAAAGATATGTATTTTTGCTTTCTATTTTTTTAGTGTCCCTCTATCCATTTCAGTAAAAAATATTAAATGACAGTTAGAAATAATAGCCAACACACATCTTTGCATTCCAATCAATTTCCACACCCGTTATATTTGGTGATTATAAATATGCATAAAAAACAAAAATCTTATTTAAATGTAAGAATTATTTATGCAAAACATTTTAATTTTAAGAAATTAAATTACATAAACAAGTTTGGATTCTGTGATTGTAACTTTAGACATTCCTTGCATCTTGCATGGTTTATTCGACTGACAAAACTCTGAGACAAATCTCTTCTAGACTAGAGTTAGTTGCTTTAGAAAGTATAATATTTCACTCGAGGTGTTTATACATTTAATACAAGTAATATAGTAAATACTGAAATTTATAAGTTGGCTCAGTGGTACAAGCGTTTGTCTGTAAATGCTACGGTTGTGGGTTCGATTTCCAGTAGGGAGGATGAAATATTTAGATAATATTTTCATTTCGTATCTCTGGTATCAGGGAGGTATCATAAATAGGGAGCAGTGTGTCTTAGGCTCCCTCTACCTTAGGTTTCCTCTGCTTATTCTGCTGGAGAAAAATCTTAATATATTAAGAAAGACATTAAAATAAATTAGAATGATCAGCCTATTACTATTACCAACTCATTATATATTAGATAATTAAAAATACTATTTTTAAATATTTTTTATAGATAAACTAAGCTATTGTCAAAGTAAGAAAAACAAAATTTCCGAAATATAACGCGTCAAGTCGAGTTAAATCTACGAAAAGAACATGTGGTTGTCATATCGTATGGTACGTGAGATACTATGTATTTAAAGTGAGGATCATAAATCCATCTTCAATAAAACGCCAAGCGCGTGACTCTACAACTCAAAGGAAAACCAATGTTTGCAGCTATATTTCATATCGTTTTAGGGTTCAGTGGCCAATATTTGGTCTCAAGATGCTCTATTAATCATATTTTTTTAGGTTAATACCGAGAAAAGGAAAGAAGGAAGGAAAAGAAAGGACTACTTCCAAGGAAGCTGTAAGGATAAATATAAATTTTATACCAGTTTTTCAAGTTATACCTTATTCGGAAAGATAGAAAATGTCATGAGGGTATAGTGTGAAAAGCTCTTTACTTTCCCAGATTGTCGCTTTGGCTTAATAGAACTTCATTGATTTAAAAAAATTAAACAGCCATTTTCTAAGGATATTTAAGTTATACAAATGTATTTTTTATTATATATAAAGATAAAGATTAAAAAAAAATTTACAATGTTACTTACATTTTTGTAATTAATCTATTATTATTTTACGAGATTTTGAAATAATCGCATTTGCTATAACGTTTATAATAAACGATATATAAAAAAACAATTAGTTTTTTTAGATTTTTTAAAGTAAACCATTACTCTAGATTGATAACGCAGAAAAAAACATAAATCTACAAAGCTTTTTCCTTTCACCCGACCCTTAAGAATTAGGCAATTACTTTTGTTTATTACATGATAAGATAATAGTAATAAATGGCTTTCACGGTAGATATCGAGTTTGTGGGCAATAATAGGGGTATATCGTAATCTTTTGGCCTATAATGATTTTATTATTTTTAAGGTAGTTCAAGAAAATAAATTGTGATTTATTTATAAAGAATTAATTTTTGTAAATGGATGAAAAATTAAAAATTGTTTGAAGAAGCTCTATTATGATTACATATTATTTGAGTTTTGTCTCGTAGGTCGGTGAAGGCTGTATTTTAACTGGATCTCTTTTAAACATGCATTTTTTTGTCGTATAATATTATCTTTTTTTTACCTTACAACCTCTTTCGTGTGTTCTCCATTGGCGAAGAGATTTTGTGCTCGACTGGCACACTCGGAACGCCATATTTAAAAGAACAGAACAGTATCAGTTGAGTTATGTTATATGTATTTTACAGATCTAGCTTAAGTATGAGGAATTATGTACTTTTGGAACTATTTTGAAGCCTGAAGTATTTTTAAGGCCAAGATAGCGCTGCGGCACAGTGTCTGCAAAGTGTGGGGTGATTTCCATACAAGGGGGTGAATAGTTACCACGATCTAGTAGCAAGACAAAGCGCACAGTTGAGTTCCACCACTCAACACACATTGTCTCAAAAATTAGAAAGAAACTTGAAACGTTTCCATTTGCCTCCTACCCTTTGCTAACTATATATTGGAAGTTCAAAATACAAAATATTTTTGATACGATTAGACAATATACGCTATTTTCCATACAAGGATGAAAAGTGGTAAATGTAACAGTAAAGTAATTTCTCTACTTTATTCTACCCCACAATGGGGGTAGAGACGAGCGAAGATGAAAAAATATGAAGGAAAATTTCAATAAATAACTACAACTCCGTATAAGGAAAACTGAACTTTCGTCCATAAGTTGTAGAGAACGGAAGAATCGCGAGCGATATAAGCGGAACTATTTGCGTTTCGCGAGTTGTAAATTTATTCTGTGAAGGGAAATCGTGCGGAAAATTTGCAATTTAGAAGTAAAGGGGGAATGCCAATAAGCCATCGATTATGTAGATGCAAGGCTTTTGTGCAATAGCGAGTTATCTAGCAGTCAGAATGGGGCCTAAAAGTCATTTGTTTGAATATTTCCTAACATATTACCTACCTCCATATATCAGATAATGAAAGAAAGTTTCGGTAAATTTTGTTTAAGGCTTATTATGATATTAAATATTTATAAATAACACAAAAAATAACTGCACTGCTGCCGATGAACCTCATTTTTTGAACCTTTTTTTATTCTTGAGCTTCACGAGGAGTAAGAGCAGGGTAAGCAGAGGTAAACTACTTTTTAAACTTAAGACTGGAAAGCCTCACTTTCCGCCCCTCGACGTATTGCTATTTGAAGCGGATCACAA
Organism: Heliconius burneyi; assembly: GCA_018247715.1. Lineage (NCBI taxonomy): Eukaryota > Metazoa > Arthropoda > Insecta > Lepidoptera > Nymphalidae > Heliconius > Heliconius burneyi. The sequence goes on along the minus strand of DWGR01000723.1, from coordinate 11,964 downwards.
TGCCGGGCTTTGCTTTATGACTGGAGCGAAAAAAAAATGATTTATTTTATACCCACGAGTGGAAATCGAACCCACAACCGCTTTTACAGTCACACGCTAGTGCCACCACATGCCACGCCACGACGATGTTCCCTTGATTATCATGAAAACTGAAAATTATCTATCGTCCAAACAAAATATAATAGACATTATACTTAAACTATATTTAAATAAAAGCATAATTTTATACCAACCAAAATTTAAATAAAGATAATAAGAAAGAAGAATTTTCCAAAGACTTTCCAAGTACGGCTAACGATAACGTTACCGACTTCCGTAGGGCTGTTACCGAGTCACGCGATCTGGTATTGCATCAGGCGATCCTGAATTATAGTATATAAAACTTGTGTATTTTACAGCGACACCTGTAATATTGGTGATTATAATGTACGGCCGCCATATATCTCGGTGTGTTTGACGAATTAATATATTTTTACCTTTTAAAAAATGTTGATTTTCATTGAATTTAAATATTCAAATATCTTGAGGCTATTGCGGCGCAGTGGCATAAGCGACTATAAACGCGATGGTTGGGGTTCGATTCCTACTTGGGGGAGTAAATTTATGAATATTTTTTTAAAATCCTGGCTGGGAATAAAGCATAGATGGAGTTGAATTCCGTCACTCAGCATGCAGGGTCTCGTCTGGTGGAAAGTAGATCACGGAGTGTCTTAATACTAGGTTCCCTCTGCCTACCCTGCTATAGACGCGATAAAACGTGAAACTAAAAATATTTTTTTAGTTTCTATATATATATATAGTATATTTAGAGATAATGTTACTCAATTTTGTTTGCCTAGCAAAGATCATTAGATATTTGCGTCCCATTCGAATTCAAGATATTGCTTGATGAGTTGCGGAGCTCAACGCCACTACTCGTTTTACTAGAGAAGGAAACTTAAAATTATTTTTATGCTCACTATCCATCCACAAATAAACACAATCACATGGAAAAACCATGAAATTATAGCATAACATAAAAGAAAATTAAACGATAACCTATAATTATATCAATGGCAAGACAAATAACTTCAATAAAAAGAAATAACATTACAATACGAGCTATGGGAAATTTAAAAACATATCAGTGTTCCTAGCGCAGCTATACAAACACGTATTCATGATCTTCGGCCACATGTGTAACACGAGACCGGCGTGTTGGTCCTGAAACCGAATATGGTGCATTAGTCGGCTTGTTTTGTCTCCATTATCTTCGCTTTGATGCCAACAAGGCATGTGTTTCGTGATAGACTTGGATTTTGACTTTTGTAACATTTTTTTAGGTTCACGCTGTATCCTGTACATAGCTGAGGGAACCTAGAAACCTGAAATACTTCCTTTTCCCCACTTTCAACCAAATGTGGAGGCATTGCGCATTGAGCGGTGGAAGTCAATGCCACATCAGCCTCGAGAGAGTGAAAAAAATAGAAATACAGAATATTTTAGTCATCCGAGTGGGAATCAAACTCACAATCATCGCATTTACAGTCCACATGTTTGTGCTTCTGCGCTGTGGAAAATTGTAAAAAGAATGTTTCGTTGAATATTTTTAATATTTAAATAAACGAGATGTTAAGAGAGAGAGTAGAGTATTTTTTAAATTTTTGTTACTTTTGACTGGGTGAACCGATTTCGACGTATCTTTTTTTATTTAAAAGCCGGTGCTTCCCTTGTAGTGGGACCGCACCGGTCTCATTTCTGACAATGGTATCCATGAGAAAATTATATAACTCTTAAATTTGCATTAAGAATGTATGCGACAAATGTCCGATTAACTCAAGATCCCACCGACCAATTACGATAACTTAATCAATTCAATGTTTAAGACAAAATATTTTGCGGCTGTATTATAAAAATCCAGTATATCCAAGTGTTACTTACAAAAGTAACTATATATACCAGTAACGCGCCTATATTCTATGTATTCTATTCAAAATACTCTAAAAAAATAAATCTATTATCTTGTACACTAAAAGTAAACATACGATCGTTAAATAAATAATTAGAATCGCCTCATTTATCTTTGTCGCTGAACACAACGAATTTGGGTAAGTAGGCCTCGTAAGGCCTAATTCAACGAAAGATTATTGACACTCTTGTGGTGTTGTTATATGCTGTGAATTTGTATTCATAATAAAGCATTTTTATTGCCAGTAGTAAAAAATAATAATAATATTCATAGAAATAAAAAATATTGTTATAGTTGATTCTTTTTTTAATATTACTTTATTAGTATAAGTATGGAATATTTTAATTCTTGCAAATTGGATTTAGATATTTAAATATGTATTTCAGCTTCACGCTCTAATCCACACGTAGCAGGATAGGCAGAAGAAGTCCAGTGTTAAGACACTACGCTCTCGTCTTTCGCCAAATTCCAGAGCCATTGCGTGCCCTTTGCTCCGAGTCATATAAATATACAACACAACGACTTATTATACGGCCATATATATTTTAGTAGCAATCGACATGACACACTGACGTTTTTAATAATCTATATAGCTGTACACGTACAATATAATACGTACAAAATTTCGTAGTTACAAGTATCATTAATCACAAGTACAATGCATGTCGGGCTGGCGACGCGTGCCTCAAGGGGCTGAGTTTCCTGTATAATGGCGAAAATAAATCGAAAATTGTACAAAGAAAGAAAAAGAAACCTTTCTTTTTCTATAATAACGTTGTTTTAGCATATAAGTGTGGCTTTATTGGTTTGTTTGTATTTGGAATTATTATTTAAATATTGTATTTGTGTTGTACATATCTTAATGTTTTGTTTTTTTTTGACATCGAGAATCTATTGGTAGATATATTTTTCTATTCCAATTTCTATCTGAATTCGAGACATTGCTTTTTGAACTTAACGTCGCGCTTTTCCTTACCAGATAGCGTAAATAGAAATTATTAAAATATATATATACACATGTAATATAAACTCACAAGCAATAAGACGCTATCAATACGCCACAATGGCCTTAATTATTTGCAAAAACACTTAAATATCTACTATATATTTATCTACTATTAACCATTTCATAGTCAAACATCAATTTTCTAATGAAAAACGTCTAATATTTCAAAAACAAAATCTCTGTACGCCGTTACAGAGAAACCATTAAGCAAACTGTCACGTAGTAAGCTGTCGATATAAATTTAAATATTTTCTCACTTCAACACGCTTTTTCATTGAAATTAAAACAATTTACATAATCAAGGCTTGCATGGAATTTCTAAGGAATATTTGTTTTTAGAAAAATGAACGGCAGCTAGTTATATTTTATAGGGAAACATAATTTCAAATTGTATTATTAGTACTTGGAAAGAAAGAGATACGAAATACTAAAACGGAAAATAAAGCATCAGTCATTATAAAAAAAATCAGCTCCATGCTGTATCAGGGTCGCAGGGTAGAGGAAACCTACTGTTAAGACACTCCGTTCGCCACTCTTCGCCAAATTTTTTGAGGCATTGCGTATTGAAAGGCGGAACTCAACGCTGGGCTTTTGCTTTATTGAGATTGATAATTAAATATTAATATATAATAAATAATTCATTCCCTCGAGTGGGGATCGAATCGTCAACCGTCGCGTTACAATCACACCGTTTTGCTCCTGCACCACGACGGCCTCAATCATAAACGTTGTATTTATTTACTACATTTCTCGTACCATATTTTCTTGATATAGAGAAATATAACTTAAAATTTTATTATTGATACGAAATGATAAAAGGGATGCAGCATCACTTATTGTGATGATCCCATTCCCCCTAATATTCGATATAAAAGTAAATTAGCTATATCGCCAATGCAATCAAGGACATGGATAGTGTCCGGCCAGCCAATTACCGTCTGGCTCGAATATTTCCCAATATGAGCCGCGTAATTGATATTTACAGACCATTTACCCTCTAGTTGCAATCGAGGGGGTGATTTTTATAACTTAATTAATAAATTAACTTATAATATATCATTTAAAGGATATAATATGCTATTTTGGTTAGCAATCGTGCGGTCGCGACACAATAATAATATATTGTTTGGTATTCGATAATTGCAATTTCACTTTGCATTTATGTTAATTTTATTGTTATTTTTAATTAAAACATATGCTGGTAAAACTGGCATTGAAATCTGTGTTTTTAATAATTTTAATCAGCTTCACACTGTATCCCGCACACAGCAGGATAGGCAGATAGAACCTAATTTTAAGACAACGAATTCTGAAAACTTCGTATGTTGAATGGTGAAACTCAACGCTGCACTTTGCCTTGACACTAGAGCTAATAAATGAAAATATAAATTTAAATATTTTTTTTCAGTGGAAATCGAATCCACAACCAGTCGCGAGTTACGACAGGTGCCTACAATAATTTTAATAAAATCGGAAAACTTTTTGTATAAATTTATAGCATTGAAATGGTGAAAAGAACAAATGACGAACAGTCCCTATGACGAACAATGTTCAAACTTCAACAGTTTCGTAACTCAATTCGTATTTTTAACTTTAAAGTTTATTCTTCTTGAGACGTAATTCCTTCCCGCTGAAATATAAAAGGCAAAGTAAACCACAGAAAACTATATAGACTCTCAAGTTCGTCCATTTTCTTATAAACTTATTCCTTTGAACATATTTTAAGCTTGGCGATGTAAAAAGAAAAAGGAATTTTATATTTTTCTTTTGAAAATTAGGAAAGAATTTATACTTTGTCTTTCTATCATAGAAAAAGTTTTCTGTAAGTGTTTTTTTTTTACTATTAAAGAGTAAGGAAGGCTTTTCTGCCTACATTGATTACAAAAAGGAAACATGAAGGAAACACATAAAACTACCAATTCCAAACATAACCTGTCGTTTCCAGTGGCAAAACTTATCACCGCCGTCTAAACAGAGCGGAGAAATATACCCAAATAATTTTATATACTCTTTAATGATTTCTCTGAGATTGAATCCGCAACTATTGCGTTTCGAACTTCGGTACATTTAATGTTTTTCCATTTTAAACTGATTTAACTTGTTCCTTATCATTGTAGACAAATATGTGGTATTTAAAGAGTTTGTTCCAATTTGTGTGTTTCCACTATCTTTGTTAATTCTTCCTGTAACCGGCAACTAATTTCCTACAATGTATTTTTTTAGCGTCATCCTGTATCCCACATATAGCAAGGTAATGAACCTACCAACCTAGTGTTACTCCGTTCTCCATTTTCCGTCGAATTCTGAACGAATCGCGTGTTGAATGACGAAACTCAACGCCGCACTTTCACCTCGGCACCAGAGAGAAGAAAATTAAAATATTTAATATTTCATTTCAAGTGGAAATCAACTCAATCTGCCGCCTACAGTCGCACTTTGTGCCCCTGCACCACCACTGACCTTAAGCTAAGCTATGCATTTAAAGAGCTAATATGTTTTTTTAAAGCTTATCCCACATATAGCAAAGGAAACCTAGAGTTAAAGTAAATGTATTCGTATTTACGTCACGGCGCACTTATTCTCGATGAAATGTAGTTATTTTTTCGTTATGGTACCACGACCAAACGCAGCGTTGAATTCCGCCAACAAAAACTCGACAAAGAAAGTCTAGAAAATTGAGCGATGTATGGACAACGGAGTGTTTTAATTGTAGATTTTCTCTACCTGCTATGTGCATAATCTAAAAATTTTAAACAATTCATAATCAATGCTAAATATATTCTTTTAGCTCTCTTACTTATTCTATTTAAAAACAATACTCATTCTAAAATATTCCACCACATTATTTACGCAGTTCCATGGGAACAAGTCTGAAGATTCAAGCATTATTTAAAGTAAGAGAGGTAATTTAGCAGTGTCAACCGCACATTTGTATCGGTTTATATCGGTTTAACTTTAAAGTAACTTTGGTTCAGACAAATGACTAGTCAATCATTTTAACTATCTGCAGAGGGTTCCCTCGTTAGCCTGTGGCTGAGAAAACAATAAAATGGACGGTAGTGATAAATTGAGGAAGTTTTTTGTCTGGAATAGGTGCATATTTAAGTAATTGAAATATTGTTGTAATTATCATAACAATATGTAGTTTCTTCGAAGAGAGAAATTATGTTTTGTATCTAAAAAAAGCACATTTCTTTTAAGAATAACGTTTTACTTGCAATACGAATGATATTTAAGAGATTATTTTTCATCGAATTATTACTTAAATATAAAATAAAAATCAGCTTCACTTAAGACACTCTGTTCCCCACTTTCCGCAAAATTTTAAAAATATTGTGTATTAAGTGGGGGAACCCACGTATTGGATGGGTTCCTCCACTCAATACACAATGCCTCAACGGTTAGCTTTGGCTGTACACCAGAGCGACGAAATGAAAGCATATAATTAAACAATATATTTAATTTCTTCGACTGGGCATCGAATCGACAATCCAGTCAAGCACCACAAGCACTTTGTGCCCCTGCACCACGACTGGTCTCAATTTTTTTTATCAATGTATATTATGTATTTTTTTATTTTATATAAACCTATTAAAGTTAGTAAAGATTATAAAATACATTTCCTTAGATCTATGGAAATTAAAATTATTAACATAAATATCAAACATTTGATGAAGTATCCATAACACATTTATATAACGACGAAAAACAAATAAAATAAATACGTTTAAAATAACATCTAAAACTTTTAGCTTACTCTTTCAAAATTCTGTTTATTCATTAAAACTAAAGGACTTAATTGTTCTCACAATGACATACGACATACAGTTCAAAGCAAACATTTATTAAGTGGAAGTATATGCTATATTATTATATTCCATACGACGCCGTATCCAAATATAATTTATAAAGGAAATGACAATTTAGACATAATTAAAGGACCATCCGGCACACCTGTTTAAAGACACAAATGAAATATTGTTGCCTTATAAGGGCAAAGCTTTTAGTATACCAAAGTGTTGTATTGTAATCGAGTTCTATTGTTTGTAAGCGTTTCTTGACACACCTTCGACTTGTATTTATTTGCCTTTAAATTCTACGATATAGTATTAAGCAGCAAAAAATATATATTTAAATATTAAATAGTTTTAAGCATAGATATTTTTTTAGTTTCACGGTACATCAAACCTGGGAATAGTGATTAGACACTCTAGTCTCATTAAGACACTGCCGTTTCCCACTTACTGCCAGCCATTGAGTGTTGAGTGTCGAAACTCAAAATCGAAATAGATGCATTTGTTCTTTAAATATAAAAGAATGTGCATTTAGAAAGTGTCTACCTAGTTCGTTATGATTACATTTAAAATTTTGTTATTTTCCCGATATAATACAATTTTAAATTGACTGAGAAAGAAGAACAGACGGAGAGTCTTGATACTAGGTTCTCCTTGTCTTCTCCGCAAAAGTTCTTCTCTACTTAGAAATTTATAAAAAATAATTAACATTTTAGAACATCTACAACAGGTTTCATGATATATTAGATATACCTATAAGCAGATATATACTGCAATCTCGAGATAAGCTACAGAGCACGTGCGATGTGATGTATGAGGATGTATCGGTGACATAGAAATACGAGTGATCTGGCTGTGAGGGTATATATATGTACGAGTACGTACGAATAAAGTACTAATAGTGTATCACCTTTCCGTATTATGTCTTTATATTTATTTTCCACCTACATATAAAAATTATGTTCTGAATAGTTCACAAAGCATCGTCCAATTCAATTCAAAAACCCGGTTAATCGGTTCGCATTTGTCCATCACAGAGGGATTCTTACTAATTTCTGGGTTCTAGGTCAACAAGAAATACGACTTTCGACTAATTTAAATATTTCATGTGAAATAATCTAGGTTTAAAGTGCTTTTCTTTTAATTTTATTTATATTTTCTTTTTCACATTACCACTTGGTACCAAATTTCCCAATTCGTAACTGTAGGTCTGCGGTGCATAAATACTAGAATCTTCTGATTAAGTTTACATAGAAGCTTGATTTTTTTTTGTTATGCAAAGGAGTATAGATATTTAATATTAATTTAAATTTACTTATTTAGTTTAAGCAAAAAAATTAACAGATCGAGCCGATAATAAAGAGGTTTTCCATTTTTCCATTTGAGGTTTAGAACCCTAATGCAACATAAAATTTAATAAAAATGAAAGAATTATAAATATAAAGATGGACATGCATACAATGTATGTAAATGTTGACAATCAAGAAAAAAATAAAATTTGTAATGTAAATCAGGAAATATTATTTAAAAGGCAAGGCTATTGCCATTTAAAAGGCAATAAATATTCAATTATACGTTTTAACACGGAAATACATTAAATTACTATAACAATAAAGCTTTAAGTTACATTTTATTACACAGCTTGTACGTTAAGTTCAGAAAACACGTACATATAAAGTTTAATATTGACATTACGACTTAAAAACTAATTGTTGTACCATATATGCCACTGCTCTATAATATAAGTGTAAATATGATTTACATTTATTTATTTAAATAAGACCACCGTGGCGCAGCGTTTTATTGTAAATGGTTGTGGTAACATAAGTTAAGTGCGGAGTTAAGTTCCGCCACTCAATACAAAATAGCCAATTCCAAAAGCTGATTTCCAAATTAGGTTCGCTCTTTACCTATCTCGAGATCGTAGATATCTATATTAAGGAGTGATAGTAAAATTGATTCATAGTGTGACTGTAACGCGACGGTTGTGGGTTCGATTCCTACTCGAGAAAATGAAATATTTACTAACGTTTATATTTCTATTTTCTTCGCTCTGGTGTCGAGGCAAAGCGCGGCATTGAGTTCTGTCACTCAACATGCAAAGCCTCCAGAGTTCGGCAGAAAGTGAGGAACGAAGTGTCCTAACACAAGGTTCCCTCTGCGTGCTCTACCGTGTGCGGAATAAAGTGTGAAGCTGATTTTTTTTTATAATAAAATTGAAGACGTGACGAATGTAGTAATAGAAAATTATTACTGTGCTATCAATTTTCCCAGCTCCGCGACGAACATTTCAATTGGTGTTATGAACACAGCATATAGTTAGTTATCACAAGTTTAAATTGCCGTAACTGTGCGTAACTACATTAACAACAGCCATTTATCATTTTTAATTAATCTCTTAATAACTTCATGTTAATTTTCAAATAAGCATACAAAACAAACAGAAATTTAAATAGATACTTCGTAAAGACCAATATTAGCGGGACAAAGTGTAATTAAACATTCGTTAATGAAAACGAGGGTGAAGCTTTTAAACTACTTAAATGGGAAGTACATATTTTAAGTTACGTAATATCTAATAGGAAAAGTTAGGCGTGACAATATTCAAAATTATCAACAGTTATTTACTTTGTGCTTGTTTAATATATTTGTATTGGTAGAGTTAGATGAAACTATAACGAAGCGTATAGAGAGGGTCTGGTCGTAGATTGGCGGAAATAAAACAGTATGAATGCTTCCTTATTTAAAACTATTAAAGAACAGTACTACGAGTCGGATTCAATCGGTTTTTTAAATAAACACAATGTGTTTAAAAACTACTAAAGTTTTATCGAATTGCCTAAATTTTAATTTTCAATGTATAGATATTGTCCTTAAAAGCTTTATTGGCGCAGCGGCACAAGGGTGTGACTGTAACGCGATGATTGTGGGTTCGATCCCCACTCGAGGAAATGAAATATTTATTTATGTTTATATTTCCATTTCTTTGCTCTGGTGTCAAGGCTAAGCGCGGCGTTGAGCTCTGCCACTCAACACGCAATGCCTCCAGAATTCTGTTGAAAGTGGGGAACGGAGTGCCTTAATACTAGGTTTCCTCTGCCTACCCGTTTGTGTGCGGGATACGGCGTGAACCGGATTACAAATATAAAAATTAAATGCTATCATCCTAATATGGTAATAATATTCCCCTCCCTAATTTGAAATCTTTGTTCAAGTGATAATCCCGATGCTTCTAATGTTGTGATTCTGTGTCTGAACGAATTTACTTCGCTTCTAAGGATTTGGGCGCCTCCATTAACTTGAAAAGACTCAGCCAGCTTAATTAAGAATTCTCTCGGAAATCTTGTCTGGGGCCATCTCCTAACAAAATGGCCGCGATTGATTTTGAATGAGCTCGAACAAAGACCGGCAAAAGAGTATGGACTTACCGATAAAAACTTTGTGGTACTTTATGTAGATAAGAATAAATTGTGGGAAAGGGAAATATATTTAATTTGTAGTTGAACTAAACTTCTATAGTTATTGTGTTTTCTAAAAAGTATTATCATATTATTAGTATGGTATATAATGTGAAAGTACATAATATTACGTACGTAATCTACTTACTTATCTAATCATAAAATTTTTCCAGTTCGCTCGGAGGCCGCAAGTCGAGGTTCAAGTCCCGCAGGCACTTGGTACTTTCATTTCTTCAGGGACAGAGTACCCTCTTTCCTACTCAACTGGTGTAGTTGTAAAAGCCAATAGGGCTAACAGCACTAACCTCATGTTCGTAAAAAAATATTATCATATATGCTAATAGATAAATTATGTTCTCCATGTAAAGTTTAAGAAGCATTTGGCTTGCTTTAAATATTTTACATAATAAATGCTTTTAATTTCTAATATTGTGAGCCCTTTGTTATTTATATTTTTTCATTATATTGTTCGTGTAATGTCACTGAACATGTGTGCTTATACTAGAAAATCTTCGACTGACATTTTCACACTTCGCGAGCTAAACTTTAATTTCCTGTTTCCCAGATTGAGACGACAGCTTGCAAGAAAACTCGGCTCAAAATAAATAAGGAGACAGAAAATGCTGTCGTAAGTGAGAAAATACTACGGACACCTTACGGAAAGCGCGCCCGTTATACTGATTTATGATGCACCCTAAAAATGTGGATTTTTAAAGAAACACCTGCATATTATTGCAGACTTTTTGTTTTATTTCTTCAAAGTTATATTTCTGCATGTTTTTCCAGATAAGAATATAATGTTTACCATTTTAAACTTTCAACAAAGCTAAGTTATTATAATTAAAACAAATTCTGAGTAACAGAGATAATTGAAAATTTAATTAATTCAACACCTAGCTTTACCTCTCAGAGTTTAGTCCATCCAGAATATCGCAATATCTTAATACTCTAATCTCAACTTAATTAACATAACACATAAAATCTTAAAACGTTAAACTATGAAAATTCAAATATATGCAACGAATGCAAAATCTTCTAATCAACTTCAAGTTTCACGCTGTATCACGCACATAGCATTGTAAAAGCATAGGGAACCTAATGCAGCAGAGCGGCAGGTAATGGGTGGCCGAACTCAACGCCAAACTTTGCGTCGACACCACAGCGCAGAAAAAAAAATTAAATCTTTAATCTTTTCCAGTGGCGATCGAACCCACAACTAGTCGCGTTAACTTGTGACCCTGCACCACGACTGGCTGGCCCCACGTCATTCTTTATATTATAAAGTCAGTTAAAATTAAGACGTCGATGGTGTACCAGAAAAAGATTAATAGTCTGGTCGCTTAATAGAGCGCGTCTCTATAATTTACGTTGCTAATATTCTCATTAATGTGCATAGCCAATATAATATTACTGGTACATACTCGTTTTACAATGCAAATTAGTCCTGATGATGTAAATGCGATTAAGATATTTGCAACTATAATGATGCAACGCGAGGAGAAACAGAACTGTAGATCTTCTATCACGTCTTAGCTGCGTACATAAATTCATCTTAAATAAGTGTATCTCACAATGTATATTTTAAAAATAATGTACATGTAAAAAGTAAGCGGAAAGTGGGAGAACCATAGTGTCTTAACACTAGGTTTCCTCCTTCATATTCTGTTGTATGCGGGATACTGCGTGAAATTGAAGAAAAGTAAATTTTTTTGGGCTTTTTTAACAAAAAAACCATTGACTTCAAACAGTAAGCTGTTC
>DWGR01000722.1:0-19901 GCA_018247715.1 Heliconius burneyi | reverse complement strand
ACCCTGTATAGTAGTAGTAGTAACTACGAATATTTTTGATAAGAAATTAGCTAAGATATGTACATCTCAAAACTCCACGTAAACTATTCAATTTCTTGAAGGTATTTTCTTAAAATATTTTTTTGTATATACCAAATCATTAAACTTGTCTAGACTACTTGTTTAATATTTACTTAAGTATTTATTGTGATATTCCTAATCTTAAAATAATTTACCATTAATGAGTAATCACAAGAAAGTGGTAATCTGTGCATTTCGGAGAACTGGCATGTAGCAATAAGAATATTTTTACTTATCTGTGTGAAGTCGATATCAATGCTTTAGTAGTAGACTGTAGAAGTAGACTTATTTTATCTATGATCAATGGCGTCACCGTCAAGGACCCAACCCGCTGCTTCTTTATTGTGATTTTAAGTGTGTTTGTTATATTTGAGTCCTTATTTAAGCGTCTATTTCTTTACCAAGTAATTCAAACGTGAGTAAATATCATTTATAATAAAAATTGTAATATATTAATTTCTACTTATTCTTAAGACCCGACCCGTCACAAAATGGACGTCAGATCGTATTGTGACGTGATTATGTAAAATAATATCTAAGAAGTCTTAATTATTTACAAATGTAAGCATAAACTCTTTAGTATCGTTTGTAATAATCACTTAATCGAAATTAAGCTTATAATAAGATGAATACATCTATAGATGTCGTCAATAAATGTATGGTTAATGCTAATGTTTCCTTAGCATAATGAGGCCATGGCGATGACTAGGATTCCATATCAACGGTCGTTCACCTCCAAATGCTAGAAATTTTCTTTAACATGATTAGATTTAGATTGAAATAGTACCACATTGTTCTATTTACAAAGCTCCAATGAGATCATTGTCCTCTTTTGCTAAGTACTTTTATTCTTGCAATAGATATGTAATGATATGTAATGTTTCCATAGTTAATGCTAGTTGTAGTTAGTAATGTAATGTTCTTATGATTTTGCTGTGCTGTTTTTTTCATGCTGTGACAGTTATATTATTTTACATGTATAAAATGAACACCAAAAACAGTCTTAACCATATACACGAATTTTTGAAAAAAAATATTCATATAAATTTAAAATGTTCATTGAATGAATAATAATTTCTCTTAATAAAGGGGAAAAAATATTTATGTTATAAAAATCTTAAAATTATGTGCATTCTGCGAATTTTTTACTGTACATATTTTGTATTGTATTTATTTATATATTGTGTGATTGTTGCTTTGCCTTATCTTATATGTATAAAAAAATAGATCCTACCTAATATATTACTATAACTGTCAGTTGTAATTACGATTTATACATTATGCTAATCATGATTTTTCTAAAACATTCAAAAATATTACTTTTAAATCTGCAATAGCAATAAATATAATTTTTTTTTCAGGATATCAGGAGCTATAGGTGCTATGAATATTATATGAAAAATTTAAATACACTGAAAGTAAATTCATTAATAAATTAATATATTGCTTATAAAAAATAGAATTATATAGTAAAGAAAATGCAAACTATCAAATGTGTTGTGGTTGGCGATGGGGCAGTGGGTAAAACCTGCTTGCTGATCAGTTATACCACTAATAAATTTCCTTCCGAATATGTGCCTACTGTGTTTGACAATTATGCTGTCACGGTTATGATAGGCGGTGAACCCTATACCCTGGGTTTGTTTGACACTGCAGGTATGTTTAAATAAAGTACTTTTATTACTTTTTTTTATCTTCACACTGTATCCCACACATAGCAGGGTAGACAGAGGGAACCTAGTGTTAAGACACTCCGCTCCCCATTTTCTGCCGCTTCTGGAGGCATTGCGTGTTGAGTGGTAGAATTCACCACCGCACTTTGCCTCGACACCAGAGGGAACAAAATGGAAATATATATGTAAATAAATATTTTACTTCTTCGAGTGGGGATTGAACCCACAAAAAGTCGATTTTGTAGCGCACGAAGTTCCACCCTTGTGCCGCTGTGCCACAACAGCCTCTATTTATTCTTATAACTTCTACTACTTTCTTGTCTACTACTTTTATTACTTAAAAAAAAAAAAAATTATCAGTTTTTTATGTAATCAAATGCAAAATATTAAAAATAACATTTTCTTAATTCCTTGCTCTGGTAATAAGACAAAGAGTAACTTAACACTTGGTTTCCTCTGCCTACCTACCACTATGCATGATACAAATAAAAATAATAAAAATTTCTTAGTATATGATTAATTCTATTCAAAATTAATGAATTCTCTTTTATTAACAGGTCAGGAAGATTATGATAGGCTCAGACCATTGAGTTACCCACAAACTGATGTTTTCCTCGTTTGCTTTAGTGTTGTGAGTCCCAGTTCTTTTGAAAATGTCAAGGAAAAGGTAATTAATTATATTCACTTACAGTCATCCTTATAATTAAAATATTATTTCAAAATGTTTATTTTGCTATAGAATCTTAAGATTGATTTTTTTTCCTACTGAGGAATTTTTTATGCCACTGTGAAGTACACAATGTGTCAAAAAGTGAGTGAAAGAGTCTAAAAACTAGTTTTCATCTCCAAAAACAAAAACTATTTTTTAATTCTTTTGTGTTTTATCTCATAACATAAGCTTGTTAATGAGAACATTCTTATAAGTTGTTCCTTGCTTAATGATAACCGTAATTTAATTTAACTGACATTGTTTGAGTGTTAAGATTATAATAACTAAATGTTTTTAATTTAAGATAATGTTGATAGTTTAAACATTTTGTTTTAATTTGCAGTGGGTTCCCGAAATAACACACCATCAGCAAAAAACTCCTTTCCTTTTAGTTGGCACTCAAATAGATTTACGAGATGATCCTGCTACAATGGAGAAGTTAGCTAAAATAAAGCAAAAACCAGTTTCTTTGGAACAAGGTGAAAAACTAGCCAAGGAGCTGAAAGCTGTCAAATATGTGGAGTGCTCTGCTCTCACTCAGGTACAGTGACTGACTTTTATGACTTTCTTTGGACACATTATAGCATGTTGAGTGGTAAAACAAACAAACAAATCAAAACAAACATTGCGTTTTGTCATACCAGAGTGAGAAAATGAAAACAATAAATTTCCCCTTTTGGGGATCAGACCCTTAACTGTAGTATTTACTACAGTCAAAAGCTATGCCACTGTATCACAACAATGATTTTTAATACATCATTACAGAAAGGTTTGAAGAATGTGTTTGATGAAGCTATCCTAGCAGCTCTGGAGCCGCCAGAGCCAGTTAAGAGGAGGAAATGTGTTTTGTTGTAATGAGTGTTATATACAATCTGGCATACTGCTGAGCTGATTCATACAACCTTACAATTTCCATAAGCTATTCATATATTGTTCATTTAATTTTTTTTAATAATTGTAACTACTAAATATGCCATACTTTAAAATAGCATCCTGAGTGTGAGAGTCTTGTGCTACTATTATACTATTTGGGCCATTAATGTTTTGCAAATATTATAATATGTTAAGGAAATTTTTATACCACCAGAGTAATATTTTGTTAGCTTATGATTTTATATTTATAAATCACTATACAAGATCATTTTGATATTTTACAACTTATATGGACTACTATAGATTTTGTGATTATAAAAATATACAGTTATACGCTTCTAAGACAATGTATTCTACTTTATTTATTATCCTTATGTGTTGTTTGCATATTTATAAAGTAAGTGTTCTTAAGAGGTGGACATATTCTATGAATTGTGATAATTCGTTACTCATAAATGTGAAATGAATCATAGTAAAAATTATGTATTATTATTGTGTCTGTTAATTTAAAAATGAGATCTACCTACCATTTATAAGAATATTTTGTAATGGTATAATAAACAAAGCACAAACAACAAACATTTTTGACATATATGATTCTATATTAATCAACTTTTAAAATGAATTTCTTAAATTGGTCTGAATATTCTGCCTCTTAATAATAATTGATATAATAATTTTATTCATACGTTTTCCAACATATTCCTAGTTTTAACTTTATTAACATTTTAAATTAGAATATTAGAGCGGATGATATTAATGATGTTCTAGATTTAGCGCATCACTGATGTCTCCATGGGATTGTTATACAGAGTATATAATAACGGTGTGAATATCAATTACTAGTGTTTAACTTTAGTGGAAAGTAGCATTTTTATCACAGTATATCTAGCTATGTGAATTTTGACTGAATTAAAAGTATTCATTCCATAGGATGTCAATGCATTTTTTCTTATATATGAATTATAGTATTATATATGATCGCTTGCGTTTATACTACAGTGTGATTTGCTTGTGTCCCAATTTTATACTCTGTATACGCTGCTGCCTCGACACAAAGTAACGCACAGGGACGTTAACATCAAATAGGCAGTGTTCAAGTATTACGCTGATGTTTCTCAACAGGCTTCCTTAATTTGTATAATTCTTTTATTTAAATGTCTAGTCTCGAATGAAGCGCTTTGAATCTTAATGGCTAAATTATCAGAACGAATTTTTAATAAACCTCAAACATAGGTATGTTAATATAGTTTGTATTGAATATATATTTTGTTATAAACGATTTTGTTTGTTAGACATTTTTCGATCTTCTTCCAAGATATACTCAGATATTATATATTATTATTTGCATAATCCTTGAACACTCCATTTTAATTCTTGAAGCCCTTAATATGGTATTGTGAGCCTGGATGCAAATTTGCTAACAATTGTAAAAGCAATATAATTTTTTAATTAACATTCTGAACTGAACATTCTTAATATTTTCAGTATTCATTTCTCTTGTATTTCATTAGCAAATATGTTCCCGGCGTATTCCTCCATCTCAATATTTCGATATATTTGTCAGACTGGACAGGAGAGATTTTTATGAGTAAATTGCAGTTTATTTTACTCATTACTTTGTTATTTTCTGATAAATGTCACTTTACGTTGTGTGGGGAACAGAGTGTCTTAACACTAAGTTCCCTCTGCCTACCCTGCTGTGTACGGGATACAGCGTAAAGCAGATAAAAAAATAACATTGAAAGTCGCTGAAATATACCATTTTTTGTGTAAATATGAAACTATCAACATTTTGTATGAAATGAGAACTGAGTTAAAAAGTATTATAGGGACTTATATAATTAAAGCTATAATATGCTGCTAATAAGCTATATTATTTTCTTAATTATATCAATTGTTACTTTTGATTACAATATTCTTTCTTTGTGTCAGTAATTAGACTTAGGTGTATATTGAATCAATAAATGTAAGATTAAATTGTGTTTTTTATTTAACAAGAATTAAGCTTAGAAAGATAAGTTTAGCTTGAGTGAAAAGGGTTTTCAAACCTTAAGATAAAATATTGAAGCAGCGCAACATTAAGTTCCACCACCCAACACGCAATGCCTCCAGAATTCGGTGGAAAGTGAGGTACTGAAGTGTCCTTATGGGCGCAGAGTGTCTTAACATTTATTTCCCTCTGCCTACCCTGCATGTGAGGGATACAGTGTGAAGCTAAAAAAATATTAGAATGTCAAGCCCATAATTTCTTAATACAAAAATAAAAACCATTTCTAAAAAAACAAATATTTTTTTTCTACTTTTAAGATCAATGCTTACAGAAATGACATTATAGTTGTATTTTCACAAGATTTTTTTTATATTTTGACTTTTAGTTACTATATTGTATTTTATTTATTGATCTACCAACACTTGCTTACATCAATTCATACAAAAAAAATACATAGTATATGGAACCAATATTATAAGCCTATATGTTGTTTGCTTTATGTAGAAGTCATTAAATAATTACGTGGAAAATACCAGATCATCTATTTTTAGATAAGAAAAAGCCTTCGTGACGTAGAACCATATGGATTGTAGTTACGATTACGATTGTTATTTGGGAGAATTATTATATTAAAAAAGCACTTGCCGTTTACAAGTTTCGCGAACGTTAACATAATCCTTGCCCTACTTGTCTAATTCTATTTACCACTCGTGATAAGCAGTTGTAGCTTTTCTTTAGTAGCTTTTTTAAGACTGTTTATACCTACAATTACATGTAAGTACAGATTATTTTAATTTCCCCTCTTGAGTCTTATCATATTCTTTTTTAATTTCACTCTCACCTAAGATAAACGTTGGTTTAGGATATAATTTTTTAACAGAGTATTCGTATGGCAAAATGTCAATACGCCACAATGCGCCGAAAATGGGTGAAAAGTGTATTACGGAACGTTAGGTTTTTTCTGCTAACATTTTTTCTTTAGTTAGATGTACCTTGCGATATTGATATAATATTAGCTATTTCTTTTTAATATCGACAAATTCTTACAAATGTACACATTGAATATCATTCTTCTCGAGCCTGGGATGCAATTGAATGATTATGATTCTGAGTACCGTAACTAACTTTGACACCCACTGAAAACAACTTATTCATATAAAGACTATTTAAAATATCGTCTATTAAAAAATAGCCATGTTCATAGATTTTTATAAGCACGATGCTGCCTTGTTATTATATGGCATTATTTGACAAGTTGACGTCATGATTTTTTCGTAGTTTTGATATTAAGCATCTTTTTATATTAAATATTTGCATTTACATCTTAAATAGATGCGAATTACTTGCGTGATATGAAAATTTGTAGTTAATATGGACGAAGGGCTTAAGATTACTAATGGTTAATAATTTCATAATTTGTAATTTAATCAGTAATTTTAACGTTGAAAATAAGGTAAAACATGAGTATGATGTTTAATTGTATTTACTACAACATTTACCTCTTAGTTACTTTGATGATGAAAGTAATAAAGTTCTTCTGATATTGTGCGAATCTTTAACTTCGTATGTTTTAAAGATAATTCATTCCGCCCTAATTCGTTTCACATTCAAATTATTAGAGATATATTTCAGAGAAACGTCACAAGAGCTCCAGCAGTCTCGCTGGAATTTTGGAAGGCGTACGTTCTGAAAGAAAAATTGATCTTAGGGGTACTTATTTGTTTATTAACTTATTTAACCGTTACTTAAATGTTAATTTAATTATAAACTTTCACTGTATATTATTTATGTATTTAAGCCTCAATACCGGAAGTAGACGACCAGTTTACAGTAGCGGAAGCGAAATGTAACGATTTACAACAAAAAATTAATCTAGTTAAAACTCTTAGGAGAAAGAAGAAATTAAAAAAGCGGAGGTAACGAGACATATGAATTATTTTATCATGCAAACTTATAAGCACGTGATGTTTAAAATTATTTTTATTAATAGTATGACCACGATAGCAGAGCCAGGTCCTACCTCGGATATACCTGTGATTACGGTCCATACTCAGCCTAAATCGAGTAAGTTAGTTTTATTCTTGTTAAATATCTAATAAATTTGGCTTAATCGAAATTGAAGAAATATTATAACGCCCGTATAAATTTATTGTTTTAATATAGTAAAAATTTTACAGAATTGTGGCATAAATTATAATAGCCTTTTCGTTATTCTGATGTTTAAGCTATATTACTGTAAAATTTCATCTAAATCCGTTCAGTAAGTGAAATTGAAACAAACATCCTTGCACACTTATATATAATCTTAGTAGGGTTCTCCTAATCTCTAGATTAAGTAATTGTTTGTTTCTTTACTACAATGCTTCTTACTGCCCTCTCTGTCACTTTACAATACCAATTTTAATTTCTGACTTTAAGATCTCTAAATTTATTCTACCATATACTTATTTTACCTTAAGTTACACTTTGCATAAGTTTCGTTTGATGCAATAGTAACAGATTTTTTAAAATATTAAGGTAGGCGCAATTTTTGTAAATATTAAGTAATTTGTAAAATATAAATAATATTTTAAATATTTTTATTAAAAAGAATACAAGTACAATTTGAACAAATATCAGCACTGCACCCTTGAGCAGGTGATGATGATTTAAGATGGTTTTAGCTTTGCTGGTTACAGAAATGTCGCAACAGTCGTCGAAGTTACGGAAGTTTGAAGGTGCTTCTATTAAAAATCCGCGCAGATACATCGACCACGACGTCATCGAACAACAGCAAATGCTTGATAGGGTACGTGCGTACAAACAGGATGACTCTCCCAATATGCCCAAAGTGAGTTTGTGTCGAAATAGGGAAAAAAATAGACGTTCCTTAGGTAAAAAAAAAAGTTATTTTTGACTTTCGAGTTAAATTTCGATAATATATTAAAGTATTTAATTTTATAGATTTTGTAAGAATTTCAAAGAAGTTACTAAATATAGGCAGTAGTTTTTTTTAATATATTAAAGTTAAGCGTTTCATTTGATTACGCTGTCACTATTTATATACTTTACAGAGAAGGGGCAACCGTCATGAAACTGTACACATTTCTCCAGTACGTTCAGATTTTAGAGGTGCACGTGCTGCAGGCGATAGTAAGTTTTTCTTTTTTAACCATTTGGTAATCCAATTTGTATGGAAGAAGCTTAATATTTTAAAATAGGTACATTTTAACCTAGTTGTTTCAGGATTCCGTTAACGTAGACTTTATAAAATTTTGTCGTTAGCGAAAGTAGTTAAAATGGAATGATGACCTTTAGGTACGATTTCCATTTTTCACCAAAGAGAACGACGATTTTTTAATATAAACTTAAAGGTAGGAAGCTAGAATCAACGATGTTTTCCGCTCTCCATTCCAATTAGAATCTGGATGGATATCATACAAAATGGATGAAATTACGGAGTGGGGAAATAATAATTCAAATATGATTATTTCCCTGAGTGAATATCAAATCCAAAACCATAAATATTACTAAGTTAAAATTGTTGTTGTTGTTGAGTAAATTAGGTTAGCATTAAAATAATCATTGTGCCATGAAAGTGCATGACGTGGCACCTTAAAATGTTATTTTTGTTTGTATAAATTTTGTGCAAAATATAGCAAAAATTGTAATTACTTAACTTAACTTCACGCTTTATCCCTAGCGAGGTAGTCAGAGAGAATGGAGCGCCAAACGCTACGGTCTCTACATACCTCTTTCGCCTCGTCCACTTACATAAACCTCTTCATACACGTCCTTCGGGGGGTCCTCGTGCTTTTTACGTGACCTTCCTCCAGTATCTTTGATACTGTGTTTTCGAAGGTCAACCTAGGTCTCCCCCTTACCTCTCTTCCCTCGCACTTTTCCATCATAATTTTTTTTCGCCATTCTTTCTTCACTCATTCGTTCGATCGTGCCCAAACCAGCTGAGAGCATGTTTTTCTTCAATTGTGTGTCCAAATAAAGAAATAAATGATATTGTTATTACGGTCCAAACGCTGTCCTATCGTGCCACGGTAACACGCCCTGGGGGCCTCAAATCTCAATGATTTTTATTTGCCAATTAGAATTCCCCGCCATACTAAGCGACTTTTGCTAATCTAGCAAGCTTCATCAGATATTCCTATTGTTTTATTTTAATATATCTATGGAAAATGCTTATCAAGCTTAACGTCTTATGGTGGCATTTCATTCTTTTTTAGTTTAGCAGGACTGTTATGGTTGTTTATGAAATGTTCCATACCCTAATTTTTTAAATAACATGAAACTGTAATCTAATGCCGCTGTTTGGCACTCATCCGCTTTCATTGGTTCGTTAGAAGAGATTTCTTTCCGAAATAAGCCCACCATTGTAAAATTAAAAATATATTTATTTCTTATAGTTTGGGACGACTATAGTCCTATTCAAGGTGTGCCTCCAAAATCAAGGTATAGCTAAAGCAGGACTGGCTATAGCTTTGGTGTAGTTAGGGCTAATAATCACAAAAAAAAACAAATTCTTTCAGTTGTTCAAACGATATGCGTATACAAAAATTACAGACATTTGTGCTAATGTTAATTACGCTTAGTGTATAGAAGATATTTAATTATAGACACACACATCATAATTTTTTTATTTTTTTAATAATATTCAGCAGTATTTGAGCATGGCGTGCATGATATACGAAATCTGCCTCACGAGGTGTCATGTGGAGATGATGCGTTGTATGACGAACCACACGAGAGATATGTTGAAAAATATTTAGAGTAAGCATATGATTTTGTACGTAAAATATTTACACATATAAAATAAAAACTAATAACATTTTTAACATGTAATAGGAATAAAGAAAAAAAATATTACGGTAGTCGGCCACAGTCAAAACAAAAAGAGCACAAATATATTCTAAGGGAATCTTCTCAAGCAGGTATTTAATTTTTATTTTTAATAGATTAATGGGTCTTAGCTGCAGCTCCGCTTGTATGGCCGAATGAGTAATAAATACGAGTAAGACACATTCTAAGATCCCGGTAAATCTGAACGGATGATCAGTGGGTTCCGCCTAGATACAATATAGGTAAGTATGGCCATTAAGGATAGAAACGAAGAGAAGAAGTGGTCATATCCTCTTTAGTAGAGGTAATGACCACTTCGACTATACCTTCCACATCCCGATCACACTATCCTTAAAAAGAAACATCCTATAGTTTGTTTTTTTTTTGACATGAATATGTCTTATCCCTGGGGTTTGGGAATCGGAATGTGCGATACGAAAATCGTTAATATGACTAATAACTTAGTTATTTCGATTCGCTTAGTAACGCCATCTATGTCTAATACAAAGAACTACTTGATAAGCAAATGAAGTCATAACTAAACCATTTTAGTTTTGAAATAATCCGTTAGAGGGCAAGAATAATAAAATAATACGAAATAGGTTTCATTATTTACATTTGATTGAATTTAAGAAACGATTACTATATACTATACACTACTATGTACTATATACTACAGATAGAAATAAAATTGATAGATAATTGTAAAAAAGTAGAAAAAGAAGTACGGACCACGTGTTTGTAGTATTTAGTTCAAATAAATATGACTTATATACTTATAAAACTATATTTAGGTCCCGATGTCCAATGGGTTGAAAATACACGAGAAGATTGGCATGGACGTTCTTCACCGTCTCCTCGTCGTAATGAATTGTCAAACAAAAAAGGAAACACAATGAGTAAAATAATTAATTTTTTGCCTTTACTATTTCTTTACCATTTTTCACTATTTTTACCATTTTTCACTAGGTGATCTACAAGCTTTAGCTTTGCACAAATGTGTTCGTGTAAATGCTATAAATTTAAATTTTTGGACTAGACCAGACTATTCTGGGGTGGACCCGTACCACCCGGCTTCCCCTCTTCCTACTCTGATACCTACAGCAGGAAAGTCATTATTGCAGAGTACATACTAAGCAAATAACAATGAAAAAAATATATAAATAGCGAGTAACATTGAGCAACAATAAGCGCAGCGAATTCAGATTGGCTTATCACAATTAGATATACCTACGAAATATAATAATTCTTGTATAATACGTAAATCTAATATTAACATGTGTGATTGTATAGATACGAATTTAAAAGAAACGGAAGGTAGACCACTTGTGGAATTGTTTAACAAGAACCGTCACTCTGCAGAACCCTATCTGCGTCAACAAAACGTCAATAGACATACAAAGAACCAAAAAGGTATTAAATTACTCAAAACTTAAAAAATGCACAACTCTGATGATCGTGATATGTTAACGAAACGAAAAAATAAAATAACAAAATACGTTGAATTACATATCTAACTGTAATTATAGTCAATAGGCATCTACATCGTGTAGTGCCCGTGTGCAATGACACCGTGGCACCAACTAAGACCCCCCCCCCGCTTCCCCTCTTCCACGGCTATAAGTATTATTTTTGCCGTCTTAACAAGAAAGTTTTTTATATTTCAACAAGCTATTTTATAAGTCGGTATAGCTTACAGTATGGTATTAGTTACCGCCTTTCTTCTTATGGCGGCAGAATAACACTTTTGTCATATCATTGTTGTACCATGATGGTCCAAGACGATGCTCTTGGCTGTCTGATGCGATGATGATCAAGACGATGCTTTTAGATAGCCAAGCCCAACGGCAGCGCCCGTGTGTATTGTACACCCTGCTAAGGTTAAGCCGCCCCTGATTTTAATATAGATAGTATATATTATTATGGTACTTCAAGATGGAGCGTCCCCCGTATACGAAGATCAAACGACGGGTCCTTTGGAAGACGTTATTTCAACTAAGTCGAAGAAACAAAAGGTTACATATATATTTTTCATACTGATTCCGCATACGGGAAGTACCGCAGTTACTGCTGCCCACTTTCCACTTAATTCTGGAGGTATTGCGTGTTGAGTTGAGGAATTTAACGCCATGCTTTTATCTCGAAACTTTTTTAGAGCAAAGAAATGCAAATACAAATTAAAATAAATAAAACTTTCAACCCGATTAATCGCGTATATTTAAGATTTTACATTTATGGAAACCCTTATTAATGCGGTCAAAATAGTTTATTTAAAATGTGTAATAATCGTGAAAATCTATTAAATTGAAATAAATCTATTAAATTGAAATAAATCAAACCCACAACCAGTCGGTTTTACAGTCGCACTTTGTGCCCCTGCACCACAACTGGCCTCATGTGTTAAAATACTTAGTATATACTTAAACTTAATTACAACTAACATTTTGTTTTGTAGTACTGTTATCAATTATTTATAACTTTATATCTACTTAGTTTAACTTTCATAAAATATATTTACATTTTATACTTGTTAAGTCTTTTAACGTGACCCGTTATCAAATATGCGAAGGCACGGCGCAAGTACCACAGCCGTCGCTACGAGATGCCGACCGTGTCGTCCCAAATGAAGCAGGCGGGCTTTCGCTACTCCTACGGTGCCACCAATCAAGCAAATATTCCTTTCGTAGTCAGTAAAAGTACTTCGCCCTCCCACAACATCGGCGTAAATCTTCAACAGGTGAATATTTAAATATTTATTAATTATTTTTTGGATTTTTAAATAACGGTACTCACATTTAAAATAATAATATTTTTTCATATTAGGTGTTAAATGGACTTAAAGTACAACAGCCACTGTCCAGAATACCATTGACTCTAGCACATCACATGGGTTAGTTATAAAATTACTTTTTGGCAAGAGTTCGTACTATTTATGACTATGTATGAATGTAGTATTGAAGATCAACATGATTTTTCTTATATGAATCTTTTTCAGGTTTACGTCATATACCGTCGTACGGCATGAAAAGCGCGGCTATCGTGAGTAAAAACAATATTCGAACGTAGATAATATATTTTGCAATAAAAAAGCCTTCAATTATTTCATCGATTCTCATATATAATTTTACAAAACAAAAAGTCGTTAAAAATTACATTTCAGGAACCAATACTAGACAATAACGAAATAAACGTTATCAAGCTGGGTCGGAGGACGTTGAGACTCCCTTCTAAATATATATCGTACAACCGCCTCCTGACGCTGTATCGCGAGGGTGACGGCGTGGTGCCGAGGTTCCTACGCGCTATCAGTCGCCCGAACTACTTTTATACGTCAATGTATAAGTAAGTGAAAAATGCACCAAGTTATTTTTAAAATTCAAAATGTAACTAATTCAAAATAATTGCAATATTTATACGCAGCGGCACAGCGTTTGGCTGTAATTGCGACTATTGTGGGTGCGATTCCCACTTTGGGTAATGAATTACTTTCACTCGCTCTGGTAAAAGAGGACAAAGCAGGGCGTTCAGTTCCGCCAATAATGTCTCGTAAAGGCGATATATGGGAAATAGTGTCTTAGCACTAGGTGTCTTAACCGCTGCATAATCTGCTATATGTGGCATACAGCGTTAAGTAATATTCTTTGTTGTATTATTTCTATTAAAAAAAACATTAAATTGATTAGAAATCACATAATTCCTCTCTCGGTATAAATTTGCGTAGCTTTGTAAAAACTTTTTAAAAGTGGTTGGTTATATAAAAAAATGTGTTTGATACACACTTTAAATCAAGTTATTTGTTAAGGGTATTAATTTTTTTATATTAATTTTTACCATTGTCTGGAAAGCTCAAAAAGCAAACAAAATAAATTGAAATATAATCTAAATCTGTATTCACCTTATAGCAATATTTTTGAAATAATATTTAATACCTACATTTTTGACGTAGGTATATTCTAGTAGATCTACGTATTAAATATTATTTTAAAAATATTACAGAGACTATTAGAGACATGAATCATTCTTGACAAAGTAACTTATTTATAAATAACTTAGAATTACGTTCTTAGAGTACATTGGAAAAAATTGCAAACTTTGTATAGCTACACTAATAAAATGGATGCTTAAATTTAAAAAAATATTATATTAAATAATGTATATGACTACAATAAGCAGCCTAGTAAGCAATGGCGAAGATTTTGATGCAGCCACATCTAAGGGCCAGGTCGAAAGTCAAGTAGCAAAGCAGAGCCTAGTAGAGTATGCAAATTTGTACCGTGAATACGAACGTGTGGATAAATGCTTAACTGAAAAGTACAGTCCAGAACTCGAAGCACGTAAAGAGGACTTAACGAGAAAACTGGCGAACCGCGAAGATTACATACGGAAGGTAATAATTATACAGCGATTTTAACTTTACAATAAATTAATAAATAAGAATACACAAACATGATTATATATATCATAAAAATATACATTGAGAAGCTCATAAAAAATCAGAATTCCATGCATGCGTATTCTATTATACCCTTTTGTTAGTAAAGGTAGCGCTGTAGACTCTTGACTTCTTCTTCTTCTTCGTCTTGACCCATGCTTGTTCCGCTATAGAGTCATAATTATTTATATATTATATTATGTAGATCTATTCATTCTAATTTTTGTACTACAGCGCCATCTGTATAAAGGTTTTTACAAAGCGTTGCGTCGAAGTTCTTTAGACTAGAGATCACGAATTTAACGAGAGATGGTTTCAAATTTATTAATTGTTATTAAAATGTAAGATAAAAAATATTAACATAAGGTAAAATGTGTATAGATAATCTACCGTAAAACTGAAGTTACAAACACATATAAATAGGTTATCACAACGTCATAAAATAGAATCAGCAAAATTATAAAAAAAATCTAAGACAATCCAGTTTAAAAAAATATAATATTTATCGAAGTGTCCTATCGTTAGAACATTTTTGTGGACAAAGCTTTTATCTAACTATTAATTCGTCTGCCGCATGCCACCTCAGCCTACGCGTGACCACAGACTACTGCAAAGTGTTAAAAACATCGGGTTTCCAAATAATCTTATATATACGCGATAAAATAGTTTCATTTAAAATGTGTTTCATTTAAATCGTAAAAAATAAACTTACTCTGTATTAATATACATGCAAAATATTTTTTGCTGTAACGTTTTCTGAGTGACAAATGAAATTGCATGTTATGGTAATAATACATATTTGTATATGTTTGTAAGTTCAGTTTATGAGTACGGTCCCTAGCAGTGTTATATAAAAATATGACTTTATTCATATTTTTCATCCATTGTTCTTTTTTATATCATTGCAGCGAGGGTTGCCTCTAGTTGTCTCTAGCAGAGCGGGCACTGTGCTAAGCCCCTTGTATATTTTTAGCATTAATATATTTTTTAGGTGCCATCGTCACAGTAAGACGTTTTATGGTGGAAGCAGGGCATTTTAATAGTTTTAATATAATATCACTAAACGATATTATAGGCTAACTTTGTTGTGTGCAGGTACCAAGATAACTACCGCGTAATCCAAACAAACCCAATATTTGTAGTTCATTTCATAGAAAATGAGTGCATATGCCCGCAAACTTAGTTTGTTAATTTTTATAATTTTCATGTCAATTTCATGATTGTAGACTTATAAGTCTCTACAATCAGGAAATTCATACGGAACCCTCAGAGAGCGAGACTGACTCGCACTTCAACAGTTTCTGAGCATACATCCTTTATTTACTTTAAATCCTGGTTTTATTTAAAAAAATACTGCGCAGCATATTCGTGGTTATACTCCACAATGCGCACATTAGTCTCAGTAAGGTCTAAGGTAAACTACTAATCTGTCATTAGTCAGTTTAGAAGCTTTCGTGAAACTATATTTAACAATTACCTGTAAATTATTTATGACTGTAGGTAGTCCGAGATTACCAACCTGGTAACCCCCATCCACTTCGAGCTTCTGCTTCAACGGCTGAAGAGACCTACCGGAATTCCACTCTCAATCTGCAGCCCGATATCCTCAAATAGTATCCTCATATTTTGTATTCTTGGGATTAAGTGGTAAAATTGCAAGTTGGTTTAACACAGTGTTGTAACAATTAATGTTTTTTTACGTATATAATATAATAATCTGGTAAATTATATTTGTATCTCAAAAGATTGTTTTCACAGCGAAAGTTAAATCTTTAAACATTGTCTTGCAATTATTTTCTTTTTTTAGTACTAAGTTTAGCATAATGGTTATTGTTAAACCCAATAACCACACGACATGTAACTGATGAAATTTATACTAAGTCTTTGTTTCAATGATCTTGATGAATATTTTTAATGCTCAGAATATTAAAGTAACTGGATATTTTTACTTTATTGTTTCATTTAAAATAATTACATAGATTTTAATATAAATGATTAAATAGATACAATAATTCTCTACTTACTCATGAACCATAATACATTTAATTTTTAAGCATGCATTTTTATAGACAAAAATTACTTAGTAAAAATTAACAATTCTATTCCTCATGAGTACATACACGTACATGTATTAAATTTAAATCTTATTTATATATTATATACATATATTATTTAAGTATTTACATAAGCTGCGATGGTTGATAATATTATATAGATTAAATTATATTCTTACGCTTGAAGACAAACGAGACGAAAATATTGAAGTAATGATCTATTGAAGTAATGATCTATCTATATATATTTGTAAGATAACATTGAATACATTTGTGTTATGCTTATATTCATTATTCCATGACACGGTTAGAGTTATAGATAGAGTTATATTTTAAGATAAATCAGATTTTCCAAAACATTAATTGAGGTAAAATTCAAAATAATACGTAGTTGAGACCTTCTACTTTAAAGCTGAACTTGCAATCACATACAAATAAGTGTAATTACAGTGTGTTATTCATCATTTAGTATACGTCAAAACGGCAGTAAAAATTTGCATTAGCAAATATATAAGAAATAAAAAATAAAATGCAACCGAAAAAAACATCATTTATATAAGGGATACCGAAAATCAATATTTGTGAATCTATAGTTATTGTATATGTACTGGTTGGCGAATTTATATTTATTTAAAGACAGAAATGGTAGTTTTTTAGCTTAAGTTAAATTTAGTCTATTTATTATAGTACGTAATCATTTTAATTAAAATATTATGTATCCAATCAAAAACATTAATGTGAAATGGGAGCCAAGTTAAATGTTAAGTAATGCATTGTTCTTGACTTCACCGGCAAAAGAACGGGAGATCTATATGGGTGTCGAGTAGTGTGTTCTCAGGGCACTCGAGATAAAATTGGAGCTTTAAATTTGACTTAACACTGCCGAATTGTCTGTCCGCACAGTATGTCAGAAACTTAAATATCTTCCACACCACCTGGATACGGGGCACTCCACTACTGTGCGCTTTCGTAGGAATTTCCTTCTACACGCCACGGAACTGTGGAATGGCCTACCTACGGCAGTGTTTTCAGGTCGATATGACATGGGTACCTTCAATAAGCGCATCTATCTCCACTTCAAAGCCGGCAAAGCACCTGTAGCTCCTCTGGTGTTGCATGGGGTCGTGGGCGGCGGTGATCACAACTCGTTTGCCTTGTCAAACCTTGTCCTTTTTCCATAAATTAAAAAATACCTTTTTTTAAGGTTAATTTGCAAGTAAGTATACTTCCAACTATTACTGGATTATTTCGATATTTAGCTTGTTGTCCGGTAAGTCTCTCGATAGTCTCTCGTTCTTTTGTCTAATTGCATTAGATACCATCAAAATATAATTTATAAGGGACAGTCAGAGTGTCTTACGGATTTTTATTATTAGGAAGATCTAATTTAACTTAATAGTATGTAGACTTTGTGAATATTTATTAATTATCTAGGGAAAGTATGTGATGGACAATAATATTCATATTATTGTCTATTAAATACTGAGGTATTGTTTAGAATATCAAAATTATACAAATTTCCGGATTGCATTTAGATTGAATAAATAAACTATACAGTTAAGAAAAAAATATTGTTATGCCTTGTGAATAATACTGAAGCTACCGAGGTTTAAATATATTTTACAATGAAAGTACTAAAATATATTACCATTAATTGTTTTTAACATATATTATTACACATTATCGATAACTAATGCTATATACATGAATTTCAATAAATAATTTCTTTAAAAAGCTCAACTATAACTCAAATATAACGTATCTCCTACAAAAAACAAACATGTTAGTTTTCTAATAAAAAGGAACAAACGTTTATTAATTACATTCTATGCTTTGGGACTACATTATTAAAATGCCTAATATTAAATCTACAGTTAATAATAGTTAATGCTTTTAGCAACAATAAAAAAAAAGCGATTTTTTTTTCTAATTTGTACATGATATATGACAGAAACGGCGTCAAACACAATCTAAGGTGATTTTTTTGTCGGTAAAGCAGTTTCAAAATTTGCTTATCTTTTTAATTCTAATCGATATTGTGAATTATGATAAGAGTTAGGTGTTTACAATTAGGTTGTAAATATGTAAAAGTAATTTAAATATTTAATATTAAGTTAATAAAAACGTATTGCTTCGATATATAGAAGTACTAAAGTATCGAGTTAAATAATCCAAGAACCAGAATTCTAGAAACAATTAAAACACAAGTCCTAACGAATGTTGTTTTTTTTTTGGTATTTATAGTATTTTATATAATTTTCTTAAAATACGTAGAACAATGACATTATTTAACGATTTTATCATCCTATCGGTAAAGTAAAGATGATGTGCTATTTATTATTTTGAGTATTTTCATAATAAATATTTAGTTACGGGAATCCGTGGAAGAAGGCATTTCGCCATCGATCTTGTGGCGGGCGTGAGCGTAAGCGTCAGCGAGCGCCGGCCAAGCGTCGGAGCCGGCGGCCCACTCTGATGTGCTCACCTCGGCAGGTCTGTCCACGCTCTCCGTTTTGGTGCATTCGAGTGACAATGGCTTAGGGGTTTCAATCCTGTGTGATAAAGAGTACATATAACTTTCAGCGACACGCTGTATCCTTAACTTAGATATAAATTTAAAAAATAAGGGTTAACGAATATAATACAATAATGGTTTTATTTTAAGACTATATATTTAGGTTTTTTCTCTCAGAACATCTCCTATATATAAGAAGATATTTTTTATGACCTTTATTTTTTTATCTCTTACAGACCTAGTGGAATATTTAATCAAAATTAACAAGCTGAGCGACTAATATTTTAAAAAGATAAGCTTTATGAACGTAGATACGGAAAAGGTGTAAGAGATGATCATTCAGGATAAGAGATAGCGAAACTACTAACGCTACCTAGGTATTTTTTTCGGTAATATATCACTCTTAACTCCCACAAACCGTAATGACAGAGTGTGCAGTCTAGTGTCTAAATGTTTTATGGTAGAAAAACAATATTTAGTGAATGCGAACTAAAGTAAGATGGATTTTAAGTCCAACGTTAAATTATTTTTCTAGGTGGTCAAATGCAATGTTAGTTATAATGCTATATTTTCCGTTTTCCATGTCACATATGTATAAAGATTTTATAGTTTATGTAATAAAACAAATAATGAAAAAATACGTATTGGGATAAGATCATCACGTAGTAGGTGTTCAAAATATATTATTCAACCTGTAGATATAATTTAAGTAAGAATATCCCCGATTAATCTTGTATATATACTGGGGATCATCTTGGA
>DWGR01000721.1:0-19905 GCA_018247715.1 Heliconius burneyi | reverse complement strand
GTCACACGCTTGCTCTCCCGTGCCACGACGATCTCAAAGAAATGTATTTGTATTTACAAGATTATAAGTTATAATAACTTGTAAATGTTTTTGGAGAGAATCTTCGAATAATGAATGGTGAACCAATGAACATTTATGCTTATCCATTTTTTTGTACAGTTTAGCACTTAAATTATAAATTAACGACGGCCTTATAAATATTACAAGAAAAACTCAAATATTTATGACATATAGGTATATAATCAGCTGAATATAATATCTGGAATCATAATTAAGGAATCGCTTGATCAAATCATCGAAGTAAAAACTAAGTAAATGAAAATTCATTCATTTGTTTAAAAATTTTATGTTAATACGACCAAATACAAATGTATTATATTTTTTTTATTTAACTATTTTTACTAGTTGACAGACTTTGAAAATATTAAATTTTCTGTGTGTTTATTTGTAATAATAGATTAATATT
This sequence comes from Heliconius burneyi, assembly GCA_018247715.1. Lineage (NCBI taxonomy): Eukaryota > Metazoa > Arthropoda > Insecta > Lepidoptera > Nymphalidae > Heliconius > Heliconius burneyi. The sequence goes on along the minus strand of DWGR01000721.1, from coordinate 19,439 downwards.
ATAAAAGCCGTAATAAAAATAAATAAAGCCGTAATATTTTATATAATTGTAAACAGATTCCAAGAGGCGCGGGTTCAAATCCCACTATAGATTGTCAAACGTTATCTAAAAAAATTCTTTCTTTAGCATGAAATGATTAAAATGGTGATGCCATCACAATAAGACAATATGTGAACGTACTCGAGATGTATGTACATGGTCAACCCCACTTGGAGATTTATTTTCAGTTTCAGTATCCCGTATATAGCTAGAGGGAACCTAGTGGAACCAACTCAACACCGCGCTTTGCCCCATTACCAAAACGAAGAAATGAAAATATTTCATATTCTGGACTGGGAATCGAACCCACAACCTGTGTTGTGTATGTACACACACAACAGTCGCATGCTAGTGCCCCTGCGCCACGACTATCCTTGACCAGTATATCAGGTTTATTTAAATATCAATCCTATTTATATACAAATATTAAATTTTGTATAATATTTTAAAATGAAACATTCCACGGAGATGACTTTTAACATCAATTTCAAACGCGGCAGTAAGGTGCGTAATTAAAATTATACGCCAGCAGAATATTATCGTAATTGTGTTATCCTATTATTGAGAGTCGCGCGTAACAGATCGGTAATGGTCGGCCGTGGACGCGTGCAGCTTTGGATATGACATATAACTACTAAAAATTTTAAGATTCTTTTAAATAAAATTTTAAATTAGATGCCAGTCGTGGCGCAGGGGCAAAAAGTGTGAGCAAACGCTACAGATCGTAGGTTCGATAGTAAAATCATCAGAAGTATTTAATATTTTAATTTCTTTGTTCTGGTGGCGTGTCGGCGGAAACTGGAGAGCAAAGTGTCTCAACTAGGCTTCCTCTGCCTACAATATTACATGAGGGATACAGCGAGGATCTGAAACGGAAATTTTTGTTTTTGCACTAGAGGCATTTTTTAATTTGCAAATAATAAGGTTTTTTATTTCTTTGTATTCATTATGTATTATTTGGCTTAGCTGATATAAATTCTGTAACAGAAACAAACGTGTGAAGTCTGTTACTTTTATGTTACGTAACATATTATGGTTACCTTGAATTTTCTATTTCCATTTTGTCTTATAAAATAAGTAAACTGAACTGTGATAATTTTTCATATAATATATAAAATTTTCTTTAAAAGGAATATTTAACAGCGAGGTGATCTACCCCAACCGTGACCATGACTGTGATAATTGACTCTTACTATCCAAATTTGTGTCACCATTTTATAATAGCTTGTTCTTTTCTTTTTCTCTTTTAAAGAGATTTCTTTAAGTTAATTTTGTACAAAAATATTGTATTCCAGTATTGCCATTTGATACATTTATTTTATTTTGTCAGAATGAAAAAAATAAATAACACAGCCTATCCATTTTTCCAAGCTCACCTAATAGAAAGCTCGCTGCGGTGTTCCGATTCGTCACATTCACATTATTTATTACTGCAATATAAATTGATGTACCTGCAAATTATCTGCCAAAGGACCAAAAGAATGATGGATTGGAACCCGCATTAATTCACTTACTGTTACTTCTGTGCTAGTCATCTAAGAAACCTATAATTTGATTTGCTACTCCTGATTTATACAGAATAAAATTATTTTGATAAAAGATAAAACAAGTTTGGTTAAAAATTAAACTTCAAAATCGTTTTTTTATTTTTACAAGGCTAATATTCGGCTCTCCAAGAATATATCCCTCTAGATTCACTTATTACAACAACGATATTTACATCAATACAAAAATAAAACCTTACAAAACATATGCAAATCAAAAACCCAATTTCGAACCAACTAATTTCGAATGTGTCTCATGTCTTCAAAAGTTTAGCGGCTAACGAATGCCTAAACCGATCCAGAGCGAGCAAAGTTACGCCAAAAAAGTAGTCTCATTTAAAAGAAACCTCCCGATGCACATGTTTATTCATGGCATACGAAAATATAACTGGTTGACCATCTCCTGCCGTGAGATCTCGCGTGCGACGCCATCAATAAATAAAATTAAATAAAAAATAATTAGTATTTTAAACAAGGCTATATGTTGGCGCAACACGACACTTTGCGGCGTTAAATTACACTTTCCTTTTAATTTAATAGTCTGTTGACATGTGAGGGTCTAAATCTGGCTGTACATGCATCAGCCGGTGGTTGCATGTTCGACGGCTATGCATTCTTTTGGTATTAATTAACGATTTGTTTTCACTAATTGTGTTATAGGGAATTTTTGAATTAATATTTTATTTTTTCTTTTAATAGTTAGAAATAATGTTTGGCCGGCCCTGAAATAAAATATAATACTTATCAATTTAATAGTAGGGAACCAAAATAACCAGAACAAACCAAATAAAAATAACTTATTTTTATTTGAACAACAAAAATATAACTTCATAGCCTTAAATGTGTTTATAGGTGTTAAAATTGTGAAAAAACTGAAATGAGCAGAGAAAAACCTCGTGATTGCTTCCATACTTTTAACTTCGTTCAGCTGATAGTAAAATAAATCTATATTTAGACATTGAGTGGCGGAACTCAACGCCGTGCTGTATATTAAATTACTTTATAATAAAACTATTTTAATACCTTATAACAATGCCATTAAGTTAATAGGTAATTTTAGATTAGGCACTAATGAGTAAGTGTAATGACTGTGAGAGTCGTGTCGTATGCAACATGATCGACCGCTTTGTGTTACTATAATTAGAAACTACTCCAACGTTATATAACTTCACTAATATACCTGTATATAGCTTTATTAATAGTAAAGGTAATCATACTATTAATATTTTAAATGTGCGTTGAGTTCTGCCACTCAACATGCAATGCCTCCAGAATTCGGCAGAAAATGGGGAACGGAGTGTCTTAATACTGGGTTCCCTCTGTCTACCATGCTGTGTGCGGGATACAGCGTAAAGCTGAATGAATGAATGTTTGTGAGGGTGGATGATTGTTTCACTGACACACAAAAAGTAATGAACGTATTTAGATGAAACTTTACAGAAATATATATAGTTTATATATTATTCTCAATCTTTCGGTATTGTAACAATCACACCTTCCCATATATTTATTTCGCTAAAAGATTTCAACCCGCAATCTTTCTTAAGCGGCTTGGCTTGCGGCCGTGTAATAAAATCAAAATATAAATATAGATAGATTATTAAAAAATAAATCAGCTTCACGCTTCAGGATAGGCAGAGAGAACCTTGTGTTAAGACACTCTATCTCCCTCTTTCCGCCAAATAGGTAGACTATAAAGACAGATATGTAGATAACAGAGGTAGGTAGATTCACACAAATGCTAGATAATAACAAATTGAACGCTTAATGAGCGTATTCACATCGCATCCTGTCTAACTTGTATGCACCTACTACTGTAACAGCCAGCTTTGTAACTTGGAACTGGGTGTTTGTGAAATAAATTCTCATTCGAGGTACAGTAATTTACTTATTGCGTAATATAAATAAGTATTGTTACGCTTAACGACTTGAAACCATTACCAACAGATTGTACATGTGGTTGAAGATTCGATTCCTACTTGGGGGGTTCTAGTTGGGGTTTTCAAAATTTGACATGACATCTGTTGCGCGCATCGGTTTCTAGCACAAAGAAGAGAAGTTATTATGATAATTAATATAATATGCCTTATATTCTAGGCTAGCGACTCAATAAAGATACTAGTTTTTACCTGCGGCTTCGCCTGAGTTGTCAAATGAGAATATGAAAAAACTAAGAGTTTCGTATGACACATGATAACTTTGCCCACGAACACATTGGGCTACATCGAAACATTAGAGAGTTCTTGAGATTAGCGCGATTAACTAAACAAGCCCTTCAGCTTTATAATTTAAAATTAGTATAGATATAAATAAAGGGATATTTTACCACTGATTTATATTCCTAACATAAAACTCCTAAGCTGCTAAATCTCATACATTTCTTGTATGTAAACATAAAAAATAATAACTAATTATACAAAAACATGCTCAAAGATTTACAAAAGCTACATATACATACAAACATACATACATACATAAATGAGGCAGTAGTACAAAATATCAATTGGGTTGGTTTTTATGCGGAGCCGTGTAAAACATAAGCGTAGCGTGTGCGCTTGCCTTATGTGAGTTTGGCACGCGATGTACAATTACGCTGAGAAATTGTTATATTTCTTTTAGTTTTCTAAGTTTGTTTTTTTTGTGTTTTTCATTTGTTGTACGGATGTTTCTTTTTGTATATATTTTGTTTAAAAAAAAATAATTAGCCGACGTGACCCAGGAGCATAAGGGTGTGACTGCAACGCAACTAATGTGGGTTCTATCCCTGCTCGAACGAATGAATTAATATTATTATTTTAATTTTTTCGAAGGCGAAAGTCCGGGGTTGAGTTTCGCCACTTAACACGTAATTACTCGAAGAATTCAACTGAACTAGGGTTCGAAGTGTTAGCAAAAGGTTCCCTCTGCCTACCTTGTGGTGTGCTGAATACAGTGGTATTCAATGAATGAAGCTGATTTGAAATACATTTAGTAAAAATACAAATTGGAGGTTCTACTACATAGTATATACTAACGTTATACTATACTAACGTTATAACGCCAAAACTTTTGACAATGAAATTGGTACAAATTAAAAAAATCTTTCTATTTATCGAAGAAGGCTACATAGCATATTAGATTGCGGTTTCCAAGTAAACCACTGTACGTGCATTCAAAGTTACCTCAGGCACCTACAATGTGGCACGTGTCGCATGCATATCTTAGTTCTCCATTTAATAACGGAAGCGAGATCACAAGTAATACCTAATGACACAAAAATTTCAAAAAAGAATAATAATAAGAAATTTATACAATAATCTTTGCCAATCGCAAACAAATAAAGAAACTATAACACTTTCATAGCCGCCAGTACAATAACCCTTTTGTGTTATTTTTAAAGGCACCAGGAATGATCGAGTGTCCCGAATTCATGTTATACATACAGTTATCCGATTGAAAATGTAATAATTTGTTAACTATTTTAGAAACGCGTATTGTACTGTGGTTCCCTTGCTCGACATGTGAACACATTGTAATAATATTTACAGCTAACGTTAAAGTTTTTATTTATAATACCAATTTATATTATGAGGCCGTCGTGGCGCAGTAACACACGATCTGACTAAGCGTGATGGTTATGTGTTCTATTCGAGAGAATTAAACATTTTCATGTTTTTCACAGCGAGGATACGCTCTGGTCAAAAGAAAAGCGTCGAGTCGTCGAGCCACTCAACACGCAATGCATACAGAAACTGCCTCTCATTCAGTTTGGTTTTATGGAAAGAGCATGGCAAACGAGCGTACGGGTCACCTGATAGTAAGTGATCACCGCCGCCCACAACACCGCGTAACCTAGAGGAGCTACTGGTGCGTTGCCAGCTTTTGAGGTAGTTGGGCGCCGGAGCCCGGCATTACCTAATGCGATACGCAGTGGCATAAAGCCATTACTTCACGCTGGTTTGAAATGCCGGGGGTGGTAATGATCCGGTCGAGTCTGCCCATGAGTGTCGCCATAGCTTGCGACGTGACTCTCCCACTCGCACTTTAGTCGCCTCTTACGACACCACCAGTACCAGGGTGATCCTATTCTAAGCCGGGAACACACAGCTAAACATAAACGGCATTCAAAAGATTATTAGAGGAACAAAGAGAAAAGGAAGTAAAAGTATATTCATTCACTATGTTTATTATCCTATCGCGTGTAACATACATACATTAACTCTCATTTGTTACTTATTCTCAAAATCAGAGTTGCGTAATAAATGTATTATATTAAATATTTTAAATTACACATAAAAATACAGATACACATAAGAATACCTACAAAGTGTTGACAGAACTATATAAGATTAGTGGACGCACGCAGCTTCGCCCGCTTGTTAAATTTTAAATTCTAATAAACTGTGAAACATTTGTTCAATGAAATATTTTTAAGTCTGAATTTCAAATTTTATAAGAATCGGTGCCGATCCAAAGATTTTTCCATATAAATATTTTAAATTTTGGTAGTATGGTTATTGATCACTTTTATTGTTTTTTTTATTTAGGTGTAGTATATTAGGTTTTAGAATACCTGATTTTTTCTTTATAATCATGTTGAGCTAGCCTGTAAGTGTGATGTACAATCTTAAGCATTGTTAAACATTTGTACTTTATTTAAGTGTTTGTAAATTTTGTATGTTACGTTGGCTTGCCTAATAAATAAATAAATAAATAAACTTTTAACCCCTTATTTGAACCCATAGGGAGTGAATTCTAAAAAACTATGAAACACGTATGCAATGAAATATTTTTAAGAGTCTAAATTTCAAATTTTGTATAAATCGGTGGCGATTTAATTTTTTTTCTATACTAACCAACCATCAACCCCTATTACATCCCTTTAGCTTTAAAATTTTTCGAAATCCGTTCTTAGTGGATGTCCAGATTACGAAACTAAACTTCCGTCCAAATTTCACTTTTCTACGCACAGCGGTTGGCTGTGCGTGCATCTTACCTCAGTCAGTCAGGTACATGTCCTTTTATATATGTAGATAACTCAGAATTTCGAACATCTAAAAACACCTGCTCTCACCCCGCGTACTAAATATCAACGGTTTAATTGCGACTATAAAACAATCGTAAGAGCCTCGCCTTCTTAAATGATCGTTAAGTACATTAACTGAATTGCCTCTATGACATGTAAAATGAATATAAATTGTTCAGTAACTCTATTACTGAAAATAGGCATATCTGATATAAAGATGTTGTCTCTTGCTCTTTAAACCACTATTTTCATAAAGAATTAAGAAATAAGGACAATGCTTAGTTAGTAGAAATTCGATAAGTATATAAAGAGAATAATAATAAATTAATATTCTTAGAATTGCAATGATAAAGAAGGTAGAGGTCTCAGTTGACTTTCAAAATTATACTGCGAATAATATTGGTGGAAGGAGGAAATTAATGTTACGATGACCTCCCAGAGGTTATGTACGAGATGTACTTATCATCAACCAAGGCCATGAGGTGAAATAACTATGCAAGGGTAGTAACTGTCAGATCCTTTTGACTGAAGTTGAAAATAAAAATAAAAACATTTCCCTTTTATGCGATTTGTGCCTTAAGCAGTGACGTCCATTTTGTACAAGACATACTTTTAGATACATAGAATCCTGGATGGCAAAACGCAATACCGCGCTCAGTTCATATAATAAAACAATTTTTCCAAACTAAATTTGAACCAATAGCCATCGCATGTTCATTAATAACGTAAAGATGGCAAAAAATTGTCGTATTTAGTTAAACATATATAAAAAACTAAAAAGTAAAAATATGACTAATATTTTTGCCAAACTCAATAAAAATAACTACAAACAAAGCATCTACCCTACATATGAGATATTCGACGAAAAAACGTATGTTTACAGCTGAGTTACAATGCATCAGTGGGACTTAATTGCCACCATAAAACAATCGTGAGTTCCTCGCCGTCTTAAATGCTCATTAAGAACGGTAACGGCAAGCTATGGTGCCGATAAATGGGGTGGGATTCGCAGTCTAAAATTAATGGCCAGGTCAGGTCGGTTATTTGGTTATATATCTGTTGAAAGGTTATGAGGACTGATCTTGGAAGGCTTCCTTATGTGACTTTTTCAGAAAGTTAATAAGTATAAAAAAGATCTTGATGCTCTTTTGCTTTATTTTTTTGACATATATAGCGTATTTTTTGTCTTACTTTATGCCTTCAAGCTTGGTATAATCCTTAGTGTATGCACGGTTTGTCACTCCATTCCCCACTTTCAGTTCAATTTTCGAGACGTTATGAATTGAGTGGCGAAATTCAACGCCGCGCTTTGTCTTCTTACCAGAGTCATCATTAAACAATCGTGGGTTCCTCACCGTCTTATATACTCATTATAATAATAATATACTACCTTTATTTTTTAGAAATATTCTTTTAATTATTATTGACGTTTTTATTAAACATAGCTGAATATTTTTATTATTTATCTTTATTTATGAAAAGATTTATTTCGATTGTTCTACATTCACATAAACTAGATTTAAAAATACAAACAATATTAAGACTCTTCAGTACAAGATGAATACCACGCAAACCTATTAAATGTTGATTTACAAGACGATACTTGACATCTTAATTTGAGAGTACCATTTTAGTGCATTTTCAATCTGTGAACACAATTTGTTTAAACAAACTACTGCATAGATCACTGAGTAATTTGAATTTTTGACTTACGACCGTAGGCTTATCCGCCTTCCATTCGTCCAGTCACGAAACACTGAACGAATGGTCAATATGTATGGAAATTCTTTGAAACTCATAGAAAATGAATGGTTGGCGGTGCTCACGATATATTTAGACGACTATTTGATGTAAGCTATAATTTTAAGTAATTTTATTCTGAAGTAATTACAGCTAATAGCAATTTGGCATTAGTTCTGGAGTAAGATTTTGTTTTTTTAATGATTGGCATAAGTTTTATTGGTAATGAGTCTTAGAAGGCAATTTCGTTGTTACAATAACGGAGATCTTCACTCATTGCATTACATTTCCAAGGATCTTACATTATTTTCAGCGCTTTACACCAGATAGTTTCCACTGTATGTCATTCTGCCACTTAATAACGGAAAAGTTTTATAAAAATCAGCTTCACGCTGTATCCCGCGAATGGCAGAGTAGGCTGAGAGAACCTAGTGTTCAGACACTCCGTTGTACAGTTTTCGCGGAATATTTCAAGTCATTGCATGTTGAGGTGCGGAACTCAATAATAAATTCCACAGTAACACAGTATCAATCTTTAAATTAAACAAAGATTAATAATATTCATTGCATAAGGAAGCCGAGGAGGAAGGTGCAAACAATAACTGACTTCAATCGCGATAGTGAGTTCGGTACTTATATGTAAATTACCTATCCATCCATCTAGAACTAGCTTCTTACAAGGCTCATGTGAACAGCTTCTTGATAACACGAGCTTGGTTTGAACTAAGATGAAGAATATTCTGACTTGTAAAGTTACATCAAGAAGGCACCATTGGAAATATTTTAGTGTCTCTGTCCTTAAGAGGGACTGGGTGGACAATGGGTGGATGGAATGGAAAATTTCAACTCTTACTATAAGTTCCATTATAAGCTTACGTTAACATATATTAAAATTATTTATGTTAATGATTAGATTTTTCAGGTGTTTTTATAATGCATAATCCATTATTGCATCTTAAATAAAAATATATTAATAAAAAAATATATTGCAGGCCTAATATCTAATTTTATTTTGGCAGATAAAATCTGCTATCATTACGGAACGAAATACCCAGTCCATTATGTTAATACAATCGATTTGAATAATCAATGGCATGGGAACATCACCCAGGAACAAAAAAATAAAAGTCTAGACAAAAAATAGACAAAATATAATTTATTTCTATGTTTCGAGATTATTGGTGTTATAAATATTATAAAGACTACACTAGACAAGACACAGACAAGACAAATTAACTTTAAATATATTAAAAAACGCCATACCGTCTTTTCATTTGTTGTATACATTATTTCTGTTATTATATGTTTTCTATATTTTTTTTCTTGTGTGGTACCTAATTAAATAAAAATTGTGGCGTAGTCTGCCTGTAAGCTCAATAGTTATGATTTCCACCTGACTTGAGTTTGAATCACTTTCACTTCATTGCTGTGGCAAGATATAGCGCAACGTTTAGTTCCGTTGCTCAAAATTCCACGTCGGGCAGCGTGAAATGGAGTGATTTGTCACTAGTTTATCTGTGCCTAGCCTACTTTGCTGGGTAAACCCTGGAAAAAAGAGAACCTCTAGTTATTGTTACCACCTCAACTGGGGCAGCCATATCAATTGAGATAGTAATATAATTTAACATCACAGCACACTATCTTTCCATCATATCCTTGACTAGCTACTACTGCTTGGCTAGCAAGATCATTAATCTGATTTTTTTCTTATTTTTTAGATTGTGTTTTGTTTCTTTTACCTATTACTTTGTCAAAAGACTCATAATCCGTATTTATTAATAAAAAAGAATAATCAATCAACTAACACAAACAACTACGGAACTCCAAATCGATAATTTTCAACGGAAAACCTATTAAATATACAAAATTATTGTATCGATACCGTTCGAGCCACACACGAGTCACGACTCACGACACACACTATAATATAATACATATAATATAATGAACTAGCAAATAGAACTGGCCAGCTAAGTGATTTGACCAATTATGGCCTGTCCCCCACAGAGAGGCTTGGGATTGACGTTAAAAGAATTCCTCTACAAGAACATATGATGTCCAGATGTGGTTTTTAATATGTTTATAATATAAACATAGTAAGTAGGTGATCGTTATTTTTGTAGTATTTTTAAAGATATCAATTGTGTTTAGATTATTAGTTTCTAATTATAATGCCTTATTTTAGTAAAATGAACTAGGACAATATAATAAAATGGCAAAAGTAAATAAATTACGATAAAATTCATTTTGGTAACAAGCGGCATTGAGTTCCGCCATCCAAAACGAAATGTCTTCAAAATACAGCAGACATAAACGGAATGTCTTAAAACTACGTTCTCTATGTCTACCCTGCTATATGCGGAATACAGTGTGACACAACAAAAAGATAAACATAAGGCCAAAAGCAAAAAAAGATATATATACAATACACAAGCTTTACTTATCAAAATTAAAAATTATATTTTTAGTTCCACTGCCTAAAACATTCTAATTTAAATACGTACCTTGCAAGGACAACATATTATAAAGATTATAAGTTGTACTTATCTGTACAATCATAAAAAATTTAAAACAAAACAAAATCCGACGAATCTTAAACTAAAATATCCAAATTACACATCTTGTCACATCTAGAAGTAAATATCAATATTTCCTCCTACAGTGTAACAACTATACACGTATTTGACAGTAGTTACACTCACAATACGAGTACAAGCCAAAAAGAGTAACGTTTTACGTAAAACATCTTAGCTTTATTTAAGCTTCAGCAGGGTAGGCAAGGGGAATCTCAGAACATAATGTTAAAACTCTTCGCTCACCCCATAAAACCTTTGTTCCTCAATTTCCGCGGAATTTTGGAGGCATTGCGTGTTAACTGGAAACAAACTTCTCCATAAAAACTAATTGATAATGTGTAAATCTCTACAGACTTTAAACGTATTTGCTATTTGTGTGACAGCTAGTGGACAGCGTCAGTCAAACGTCATGACGCGGTCATCACCATAACAAGATTTACAATTCCAATTATACTTTTAAAGTTTCTTCGAAATAAATAAATCGAAGAAGAAAATTTAAGGCAGTTAAGCTAAGATATGAGTAGTAATGGCTCAGGGGAACCAGCGTGCGATTCTAATTGTTGTAACAGGTTGTAGGATTGATTCCTACTTGAAGAAATGATATGCCAAGATCTGGTATCAAGGCAAAAGCGTGACGTTGAGTTTGGTCACTCAACACGCAGTGTCTCTAAAATTTTATGGAAAGTGGAAAATGGAGTGCCTTAACACGATCTTCCCTCTGCCTACCCTACTATTTACAGCATTAAGCAAATAAAAAAGGATAGTTTGAGTAAATAGCAACGTTTGCCTTTGATTGGCGTTACGTTTACATTTATACAAATAATTTAATCAACCCGTCTAACCTAAAGGTCAGACCTTTATAAAAAATTAGGAGCCCCACAGTACTCTGCGTAATCCACAAGGGATATTTCCTTGATGTCTACATTAAGTAAGCTGTAAAACAGAAAATAAATCTTATTTTACTTCACCTACACACTACGCTTGATAATAAATTCCTATATATAGAAAAGAAGAAAAGTCTCGATTCGATTCTCAATTTTAAACCGAGAAGTCATAATAACACCAGCAACAGCTGACTTACAGTGATGTCCTGTGATATATCTACGAGTAAATCAGGAATATTCACATTATTAATTTTCATTTACTCCGTACGGTAACGGGGTACCAAAGGTCCTCCACTTAAAACGCAATACTTCTGGAATTGAAAATGAGGAAAACATTCTCAATAGGAACGGAATGTATTAAGATTAGTCCCCAGGTTCCCACCCACCTTGATATATGGAGACAGCGTGAAGTCAAAAACGTAAAACAAATTATTATGATTATCCCTGTGACGCTATTCTACCAAGTAAGCTTTGCTGTCTGTGACTATTTTACAAATCCTGATCTGCATTACGTTATATTTCAATCAAAAAACCAAAAAGAAAAAGAAGCTGAATCTTTAAATACTTTTAAAAACATTTATCCCAGTTTTTTATTACTTCTCCGAATATTGAATTGTTCATAACATTCTGAGTTTAAAAGCTGTTAATTTCTAAGCGAATGATGTAATAACTTTAGGATAATGTATTCTCCGTACAGACCGGTTTTCGTAATTTCACGCATGACGCCGAAGTCTTTTCCCTTGGGATTTAATATTTTTATATTATTCAAATTGTTCAAGCCCGTTCGTGTGCAGCGACAGCGTGACTAACGTGACGGTCACTTGTTCGATTTTTGTAAGAAGGTTGTATGTGAGATATAGTTGTGTATTTGCACTGAACATGAAATTTGTTATGGTCCGGTTGAAACTAATTGCACTATTAAGATATGTTTATACATTTTTTAAGAGTATGTTAAGAATTTGTGTATTGCAAAACAACTTTTAAAGAGTTATTTAAAGTGCTAGTTATTTACTAGCGTAACCTTTTTTTTTCAGAAGAAAGTACTAAATTCAATTTCTGAGTTAATACAATAAAAAGAAATACAAACATTTAAAATAAATAATGATATGTATCAGAAATATGAATCTGCGATCTCTTACCAGAGCGAAGAAGTCAAAATATTAAATTTAATTTCCTCGAATGGGAAATGCAATTAAACTACATCGAAGAGACTTGCAAAAATGCGGATATAAGGAAATGGGGAATTATAGGACTAAGGGTTATTACATACATTACTGGTAGGTATATAAGAGAACCCACAACCTGTCGAGTTAACAGACGCACGCATGTGTTGCTACGCTACGACTGGCCTCATATAAATATCAATACTGAGTAGTATTATTACATACATATATATTTATCCGTTTTACATTTTATTTTCAGTGGTGAAACACAATGCAACTTCCAGATCGGAGAAGTTAACACAATATTTAAATAATTTATCAAGTGGGGATCGAACACCGTCAGATAGACACGTCCCCATTGCACCACGATGGCCACATCATATGTTACTACAATTATGAAACTATTTTAACTATCCAGTAAACGTCCAGTCCTTCTTGTTCATAATTTGTATGAAAAAGTTTCTTTTGCATTTTACATACAACAATGGTCGCAACGGCGAACTTAATGCTCATGAGCATATCTCATGTCGTGTTAAAGTTGGTACGTCAAATTTTAAATTTACAAGCCTTTCTTAAGACTTGTGAAAATTTTTAACTTAATAAAAATGAAGAGATGTTTTATGTTGTGCAATGGGACGGTATGTAAAGTTCACAGTTCGATTCCCAGCCGGAGAAATGATTTTATTTAAATAATTTTTATTTTTTACTCTAGAAAATTGGACGGAAAGTGAGAAACGGAGTGTCTTAACACTATGTTTCCTCTGCCTGCCATGTTACGCGGAAAAGCGTGTAGCAGAAAAATCTTTATATATAAATGAGAACATTTGATCTAAGCTTACGGTAAGAGGATAACAATCTATTTATTGACGTGCATTAAATAACAAAAAAAAATCGCCAGTTTAGCTGCAGGAGATTTAATACCGGTTTTTTTCTCACTCATAAACCATAATTGTTTACTAAGAGTAAAAAAATGTAAGTGTTGGAAGATCCATCAAATAATTTTATTTTTTTCTTTCATATAACCCAAGATTTTTATTTTTTTTCCTTTGTGTCAAATATGATGTATTTCATCATATCACATGATCTCACATCATCATGATAGGTAAACGGAACTTAGTGTTAAAACTACTCATTATCAATGCACCCAATGTATTGTAAGAAATTACTTGTTGAATTGAAATTGCTTGGCGGTATTTAACGCCGCGATTTGTATTGTCCCAGTGTGTACCAGAACGAAGAAATGAAAATATTTCATACCCAAATGAGTAAAATTATTTAGGGACAGGTTTCTTATAAATTTTATCTATTGATATTTTTAACGTAAAATATATTTTAAAAAATCTAAATCCTTTTTTAACTCTTTCTTCAGGTTTAATGTCAACAACTGATAATCATGAACTGATTGATCACTTTTTATCCGAGCTTAACATTTTCCGTTTACCCTTATAGCTTTTTTATTTTTAAAACTAAATAGTTTTTTTTATTTTTTAATCAGCTTTACATCTCAAATAAATAAATTAATTAAATCAATTAAATGAAATCAGCTTCATGCTGTATTTTGCACACAGCAGGATAGGCACAAGGAACCCATTATTCCCTCTCCTCCTCTCCAGATATCCTGCTATGCACAAGATACAATGCAAAGCTAAACTAAAAAAAGAACCATGCCACTTCCAAATCCTAATACCAGGTTACAAGCAAACCAACCGGTCCGTCAATTCGTCGCGCGATCCGTCGAGTTATTAGTCGCCTATTAAATTACGTAGAGGTGGCATTAAATATGTTTGAGGGCGAAATAAAATTGCCACTCTGACACTTCGCTTATATATTTCGTTCCCGTGATCGCCGCGAAGGCCGTAAACCGATTCTTCAAGGTTGAACAACTCGTGGGTGTTGGGTCGTAAATAAAAATATTGGGAAACGATTTTTGAATGCTAATAGATATGGACGTATGTGATATTGTTATTTTGGATATAGTAGATTTGACACTTGGAACACATTAGATGATAAGTGGAGATAATAGACTCTTTTGGTTCGTGTAAATTTTGAATGAAGAGGATTTTTTGTTTTTCAGCTTCTTGTGTATCCTGCATATTGCTATATGCAGGATAGAGAGTTAGCGACAGTTAAGACACTCTTTTTCGCACTTTCCGGCCGATTTTCAAATTTTCGAGACATTGCTTATTGAGAGGCGGCACTTAACTTATTGATTTCTCTTGTGAGAAGTCTTCTTCTACCACTTCTCTTCTCTTACCAGGCGAGGAAATGAAAATAGAGAGAATAAATAATTATGCCAATTGGGAATAATTTATATATATAATATAGGCACTAAAATATAGCACCAGTTTCCTATATCCCAACATTTTAAAAATATTAAAATTTAAGAGCGGCTCGACCGAGATTAAATATTTATTTTAATCCGCCATAAATCAAATAGGTTGTTGTAGGTTCGGTCCCCATCGGGGTAATAAATTAGTTTCAATTTCAATCACTCTAGTATCAACAATACGAAACGGAGATCTGTCACCATAATTCTGTAAACGATGCGGGCAAAGTTGTGAGCGAAACACTAGTAATTTGTAAAATTATTTCTTAAATTAAGAGTCCCATCTCAAATTCTTAAAATCAAACGAGCTAAGATCAAGATGAGCAATAATAATTAAAAGTAACCATATCTGATAGCCATCGAGACGCCGCATGAGAACAAAATTACTACTCGTAAGCTGTAACAAAGGAATTGTAAATTAAAAGATTTATCTGTCTATAATATCTATTGTGGATAAATTTTGACTTGACTCGGGAGAATTTATAATTGTAAAGGTATAATCTTTGTTTAGTATATTGACCCATAGTACAGTTGCAATATTCACAATCATAATCTGTCTACAGTGGTAAAGCGAAAAAAAAGCGAAAAGTGTCAGTAAAACAGAAAACATTGTGGATTCGACTCTTACTCTATGTTTATAACATTTTCAAAAACGTTATTCTACACTTAGGAAACGAAGAATTAATGAAAAATACTTAAATAGAAATATATAATATACTTTTTCGCGTTTTCCAAATAAATAATGATTATATTTAATTATTTTTTGTTTTCCCACTCTGAAACTCAGCGTAGAAAAAGCGTAGCGTTGAGGTCGGCAACTCGGTACGCAAATTCACCTTAATTAGATGGTGCATGGAGAACAGGGTGCCTAACACTAGCTTCTCTGTGCATGTGCAACGCATATATACAATAATAATTATTATATCCAATAACTAGGAAATTCATACAAATTACACATTCCTGTATTATCATAACAATACAAAGTATGTGACAATATAAGAAACCTATATGCAAAATATCCTCTTAGAAAGGTGACTAACCTCTTCTTGACGATAAATAATAATACCTCGAAGAAAGCTATGAAATTAAATTCCACAAGAAATATTACCTTTTATGTATATTTAACAAAAGGTGGAAAGATATTACGTCGTCTCCTTTGGGCCTATCAATATTATCGCCCACGATCTTAAATGTCATGTTACGGTAAAAACAACAAAATATGCAAATTAAAAATAAACATTCGTTTTACGTTTGCTTGTTTTCTTAACTTTTGTTTCAAAACTTTTTGCTTTTTCAATAAAGTTTTTTAATTTCAATATTGGTTTTTTTGTTTGTATTGTAGCTGAAAGTAGAGACAGTAGTGATATTCACTCGGTTCATATATTTCATCCTTGTACCTAGCTAGGTACTGCCTGTAAATTAATTGACGTGGACTTTGGATGTAAAATTCCGTTATTTCCCGTTTCCGTAGGAATTTCGAGAGATCCTCTTTTAGTGCACTCCCTAACCTACCTACACGCAATATTTTACTTTCTCAGTCCAATAGTGTCGTCTGTACATTGTATCTGTAGCTGTAATTTTAAAAAGGCATTATATTTGTTTTACTACAATATATAGCTAAAGATAGCTTAAATTGCTTTTAATTAATTTTAAGGTATATTTTATTTTTTTATTTTTTTGACTGCTACTTAATAGTTCATATATATATTTAAATTTCAAATAAAAAATGTTGAAGATTAAGAAAGAATAAGTCTTAAGTGATGTCTATAAAATTAGATGTCACTTAAAAATATTTAAAAAGAAAGATGTCCCTTTTTACTTATATATACTTATTTCATAGTCATAACACTATAATAGCATATAACTAAACGCAAAATGGAGAATTATATAACACATGAGGTTCTATCTCCTTGCTCAGTAAAAGGCAACATATTCACTATTCTATTCTGATCTAGAGACGGGCTTTACTCGCTAGAAAAAGCGGACAGTTTCCAAAAGTCGCAGGTTCGGTTCCTGTAAATGTTAACTTTTATACGCTTTTTCAATATTTTTGTAAGAAATATTAAAAATATTCTATTCTAATTAATATAATCTTAAATTATACAAAACAATTTATTACGTTTACAAAATATAAATACGATTTAGGAAGTTACTTTTCGTAATACTCATTAAGGTGAGACATTAAGAACACTTAACGTCATGTGAATACTAGTTTAAATTCGCAATTAAGATGCCCGAATTTTTGCTATGTTATTTTTAAGGAACAAGGTGCAGCTATTATCTTATTTAATAAGAATTATTATTCTACTATACACTCCCACTATAGGAGTATAATATACTCGAAGTATAAATATAAAAGTTAGTGAGCGTGGCCATTTCTACCACTTTCACGCTAAAACTACTGAACGGATTTTGATGAATCTTTACAGTAATATACAATTCATATAAAGATTTTGAATAATTTAGATAGAATATATAACTAACAATAATTTTAAGAGGGCGTTACAATAAGTTTAAGCCGCATTTAGGTTTTATGTGACATAGACATTGAGAGAGAGAGACTTTATGTTTATTATTATAATTAATTATATTTAAAGAATGTTCAAGAGCTGGTCACTAAAATTTAACTATAAAAATAAAAAGGCCCTCTTCCTAGTAACTGAACGAAGCTGGAAAATTGGGCAGGAAGTGAGAACGGAGTGTCTAAAGACTAGATTCCCCGCGGGATATAGTGTGTAGCAAAAAAAGATTAAGGCTAATTAATCTTAAAATAACGAGAAGTAAGTTATTTTAATAAACGTTGTAATTTATAGTAGGCGAATTACAAATGATGAAGGATGTCGCGATATCGTCGATCTCCCGGCTCTGCTCTAGCTTGTAAAACTTGCACCCACGTGATTTTAATCGCTAAGTGACCATTATTTAAGAGTTATAGGGAATAAATTTAAATAACTAAAACTATCATATTTCTTTGGATCTTGCAAATCATATTTTAAAAGATCAATTTGTCGAATTTTTTGCCGGCTCTTTTAAGCAGCCTCCTTAGCCGGTGGTACCTAAAGATGGTGCCTAAGTTAAAAATGAAACCCTTACAGAACCACTTTTTTGTCCGTCCTTTTGTCAAGAGAATTTATCTCAAGATCGCGTGGATATCTCAATTAAAAATTAATATTAAATGTTTAATTTAGAGCACACAAAATATTAAATATTTGATTTCCTGGAGCGGGCAACGAACCCACCTGTCGTGCTCACAGTCCCACACTTGTGCCCTTGCGCCACGATCAGCTTTAATGTGTTTAGGTCTTAGCTATCCTTTATTTTTTTTTTTAGTTTCAGCTTAACATGGTACCCCGTTCCATTCTGTAAAAAAAATGTATATTCCTGTATGGGATATGGGGATTTAACCCACAACCAACATGCTTACAATCATACAATCAAGTACGCGTATGGTGAATAAAATTTAAACATAACAGAGACAACATTTCAAAAGGTGAAAATTTCGTCGTTATTTTTTTATATTGTCAGTAACGATCGAGAAACAATGATTTTTTGTTAATTATATTTTTTTAATTAATTTAATTCACACCAAACCTACAAATATCTTAAATATACTAATCACATTATTTGACGTACCAAAAAGTTATGACTAAAAGGCAAAATCTGAGCAATCACTTCTGGTAAGAATTATAAAAATAATGCCCACGTGCCCTTATACTGAATAATATTTATATAATGCTCTGTGTCTCTTTTATGTATGGCTACATGCTGTATTCTGCATACGAGTATAGCAGTCAGAGGGAGCCTAATGTTAAGACAGTCCGTTCTCACCGCAAACCCAAAATCGCAAATCGCAAACGCACCGCCTTATTTTGTATTATCACCAAAGTGAGAAGATAAAAATAATACACGGGGAATTGACCTTTACATACCGTACATTTATACTAATACGCCGTGCCACTGCGGTACAACGGCCTGAAATATAAATAAGCTTCCAATATATTACAAGTATTTGACCATTTCTCAGCGGCTCTAACAAAACAAAAATTAACTCATGCAAATTCGCAGGTAGCATAGAACACATAACACTTACTAATATTATGAACGTGAAAGTTTGTGAGGCTAGATGGATGTTTGTTACACTTTCACACAAAAACTACTGAAC
>DWGR01000720.1:0-19911 GCA_018247715.1 Heliconius burneyi | reverse complement strand
CATCTAATGCATCGCAGAAAATATCAAATTGCGGGTAGTTAGAGATGTCGTCGAGTTTCGATTACCATGAAAATTGATAATAAACTGATTTACGTTACATGTCATTACGTAGTTATGGCTGGATCTTACCAGCATTACTTGTGAAATATAAAGATCAGCTTTACGCTGTATCCCGTACACTTACAAGGTAAGCAGTGTTAAGACACTCCGTTCTATTGCCGAATTTTTCGAGGCATTGGTAAGCAACACAATTAGTGTTGCTAGTGTCAAGACTGTCCATTCCTCATTTTCCCGGAGTTTTCACAGAGTTTCATGACGGAACCCAACGTCGCGTTTTGTCTCGATACCAAAGCGAAGAAATGTAAAATTAAATATAAAATTTCATCGAGTTTTAAACGAACCTCCAATCTGTCGCGTTCATGGTCCCAAGCTTCTGGTCTCAACTCTATTCGTTCTTTTCCACAGATAAAACAAAGGAATGTACGAAAATATTTCTTTACAGACAATTAAAAAAGAACATTGTTAGAACTTTTTGTTGCATACCGTGTTTAGTATAAATACCTTCTTGGCTTTACTTATCTCACACCGATAGTTCGTAATTATTTAATTACTTGCCGACTTCACGCGGTCTGCCCATTGTTTACGCAGTATCAATGACCACAATCTAGATTTATAGCATATGTGTTCTAAGTTATGTTACATTTTGAGTTAATTTTAACTACTTTACTTGGGGAACGAAGTTTTTTAACACTAGGTTAAGCCTCACTCTGCTATGTGCGGGATACAGCGTGAAGCTGATTTTTTTTTTACTTTTATAAAAAGATATATCTCCAGACTCTAAACTATTACCATATAAAAAAATCATTCAATTCTGTCCAGTAGTTTTTGCGTGATACGCGAACAAACTAGCAAACAAACAATGAAATTTGCTTAATCATCTTTTTATATTTAAAATAATTTTAGTGTGACTGGTTTGCAGTTGTTACAGTGAGAACTCCACGCCTTGTCTTAAGAGACAGAAAAATGAAGATATTTAATTATAAGACAATGTCCTTCTGCGCTACGAAGGCCTCGAGGTGATGCATTCGAATAAATGAAATGTATTGTAATTCAAATTATGTTTTTATAACGAATCATATATTAGTTGTTATTATCTTCTTTGCAGGGTAGGCAGAGGGAACCTATAAATATAGTGTTAAGACACTTCCGTTTCCCATTTTTCGCTGTAATCTTGGCATTGAGTAACGGAACTCAACACAGCGCATTACCAGAGCGAACCAAAATTTTTTAATAGGTTAATTATTAAAAAATAAGTGACGACAAATACAATTGTGAAGTATTGATACTGACGTGTCGAAAATTTAAATGATCAATATCATATAGATACGCAATAAGAATACGAAACCAATTCAATCTGAGTGTATGAATGTGGAGAAAGAAAAAGAAGAAAAAAACCAGATCAGCTCTGAGGATTGATAGAAAACTCAACATAATTAAACTATTTGTGACATTGTAACATTGTACTGTAAAAAAACATAATTATATTTGAAAGGTCAAATGGATTTAAATTAAGCGAAAGTAGTGCGTCTTGTCAATCTATTCCACTTTTGTCATTACAGGTACAAAGAGGCGGAGAGAGCTACGAGATTAATTTTTCTCTAACATATTAATATAATTAAGATAAGTAATTCACGATTCAGATTTACTACCACTTTCTCCGTTTTTTTTTTACCTAAAAATATCTAGTGTACGTAGAGTTAGGCATAATGTTATAAATACGCATGATTTATCAAGAGGATTCGTCACCTTACTCCTGTTTGATGGCATTAAACACTGTCTAGTCGAGTCTGTAATATTTTTATTTGCAAATTTTATTATATCTTGTTTTCTAAGTAACTGTTTTCTAACTAACCATTACAATTTAAATATAAAATACACAAAATATTTTTTTTACGTTAAATTTGAATCAATCATCATTTTACTTTCCGTTAAACAAAAAATGCTTTACAGCACAGTAGATGAAGAAGAAAATTAAGCTAAAATTGTCGGTCAAATGCCACAACAGAGACGTCAAATTATCTGTATTTACGTCGTACTTTATTCAGCGAAAGTGCTACGAGACAGGCAATTGGAGAATTTATATGATAAAAACGTGTGTAAGATAAAAATGTTTTTACTATAATTTACGTGTTTATATAATAAATACATAAATTATATCTTGTTCGTGTAAATTATACTTAAATATTTCAAGATATTTTTTTTAATGAAATAGAACTCGAAGACTCGTTTTCACGCTATTAACGCTTCTGGGTGGGCATAGATAAAATTAATATGTCAATAGATTGTCATTTTTTGCCTTTATTAGAGATATTGGGTGTTCATATCATCATGTTATACCACTGACAGGCAAGAGGAACTCGAATGGAACAGAACCTGAAACCATCGCGCAAAGCTGGGCACTCTCAAACAGCGCCAAAAGAATTTATATACAGATTAATCCAAATTAAATTTAAAATACTGTTAAACCTTTCATTATTGAAATCGTTTTACCCAAAAATATCTTTCTTTAATGTGTACTTTTTAATGTAAGCGATATAAATATCTTAACACTAAACTTTCTCAAGCAACAATGACATTATAACATAATTTGCTCACTGAACACAGCTTGAAAATGGTGAATCATCGAGTTAAAATATTTAAGTCGATTATTCGCCGACTTTCAATCGATTAACTTGGTACATTATTATAGTATTTATTATGACAATACATTATTGTGCAATAATTTATTTTATTCGATTAGTAAATCGATTTCTTTTGCTAACATCGAGTTAGCAATTAATTACGTCTATGATCGATGCAAATTAAGATGGACCTCTAAAATTTGCTTAAATATTAAGAGAGGTATTACACAAGCTAAACTAGTTAAATATTTTTGACTTGACTATTTTACCCGACATAATATAAGTGATGTAATATATATTGTTAATATAAAAGGTATTCCGCATGATTACTTTTTCTTGTTTAGGAATAAATTACTCAACTGGTTTAAATAAACTTGGAAAACTGCTACTCTTAATTTTTTTCTTATTGATATACTTCACATCGCTGGGAACAGTATATAGTATTGTGAGATTCTTTCTTCTAATCAGCTTCACATTGTATCCCACGCACATCAGGGTAGGCAGAGAGAACCTTATGTAAAGACACTCCGTTCCCTCCCACTTAGTGCTGAATTCTGGAGGCTTTGCGTGTTGAGTGGCAGAAATCAACGCCGCGACACCAGCGTAAAGAAATGAAAATATAAACGTAAATAAATATTTCGCTTCCTCGAGCGGGGATCGAACCCATAACCGCGCCGCTGCGCCACGATGGTCTTTCTTCTAAAGTTATATAAATATTTTACTTATATTTTATCGTATTCTTATATTTACTGAAATAAATAATCTCCAGGATAGAAATATGGTTAAAAATCCCAACAATATCGTACTATTACTATGTTACACAAGTTTCACAGATAAAACAAAATAATTTAAAAGTTACACAGATAATAAATATTCGGTCGCATCACGGTATACTTTCATCTACAGTCAAACCACAGCTCAGCCACCGTATTCCAACCGTATAAAGGTCATATTATATCTGTGCAGTCAGTTTGATCTTCGTTCCGCACTAAATATTGTCAGAGAGCTCAAGAATGCTAATTAGATTAGAATATACAGAGTTTAAGATAAAATGTTGGAGACAAAACGGTGCATTTTGTTATATATGTATGTATGTATGTATATAATTTAGCAATTTAAATTAAATTGTCTTTGTAAAATTTTTAAATGGTTATTTTATGAACATTCCCACATTATTCTAGCGTAATTGAGTTGAATGTATCTGCTCAACATAATTATTATTTAAAAGACATCTTTTATAGAAGCCGCTTTTCGGAAATGTTCTAAGTTTATTCATTTTGCGAGCTAGGCTGAGTCACCGTACTATAGCTTGGCTTCACCTTTTCACAAAGAAGTCAAAGAAACTCTAAGTGATATACTCGTATATGAGAACTTTCCCTTAGTACAATATAAACTTGCAACAGTTTTCAGTACTACACACAGATAGCGGTTAGAGATAGGGATATACTCGTATATAGGACTAACTCTTTCTTGATTTATTAAAGTTTTATTTTTTTAAGTCTTATCCCGCACATACCAGGGTAGCAAGGGAGAGCCTCTTGTATATAGACACTCCGTGTCCCACTTTCTGATGAATTCTGAACACAGGAACAGGAAACAGTAGATGTTTTCACGAAAATACAATAATTACTCAATCAAAAATGAACAAAAATAGATTTTTCTACTTCAAATCTAAAAACTATTATTTTAGTTTAGGTGTTTTGATTGTTACTTATTATAAAATTAACAAATTAAAATACCAAAATTCAAATACTTATCGAATAATCGCAATCAAATCGTGTAACAAGTCTCTAAGAGGGCAGATTGTATTTAATGGTTGCTGTTTAAGGCTACTCTACGTCCATTAGACGCATCGTGCTAACACTCGGCCCTTATACGCGGACAGATATTAGTACCGCTTCGTGCCGCAATGATGCAGTACTAATGCAATTAACAAATGAATATAAGGCTGATTTACTTTGTTGCCAGTGAAAAATATTTTATATATAGGAATATTTCTTAGATAAAATGATTTGAGAGAGAAAAACAAAAATATTCTAATTTCAAAGGAGGAGACAGTTGGTAACTCCCACCTGGGACTTGTAAAACTTTGAAGACTCAACCCATCATACCAGAAGACAATGTTTTGTCCTCTGCTATGATGACAGTCAGCCAGCTCATTCTGCTAGAATCCAGGGCAGTAAACGAAGCAATTAAAAAAATCATTGACGGTAGTTTGATATAATAATTGTTTTAACTGACCGATGCCGATGAAATGGACGCCGCCTCAGTGTACTCGTGACTTCCAAAAATGTATAATCCTAAATAAAAGTTATTAATCCGATTAAATAGTATTATTGAAAATTTATTATACTTTTATGATTGTCTTCGTTTGAAAAACGAAATTAAATTTAATGGGAATCGAACAAGCACCTTACGTTTAGTTGCCTAAATCTCAATCAATTTCTGAATCTCAGTCTCTCAGTTCCATCAAAAGACAGTAGCACCCGAAAGACTACATTATATTAGTTACGCAATCGAATATCGTGATCTGATCATATTACTATATTTTGTACGTAAGATTTGAAGCCTTTTGACTTTTTTGCCTTTTTTGGACTTCACTATGAGGATCATTAAATAAATATAAAATAAAAAGAAACTTTACTTTGAGATCAATCTTAAGATGCCGTTTTCTTTCGTCATTGTATATGTATGAATAAAAACGGCATCTCAAGATCGATGTCAGACTTGAGAGCGGTTTATACATACGAGTACGGGCCCTAGTAACAAGGCAATCCATTCTCTGCTCTCCAGTCCAATTGGAGACAACAAGGAAAGCATGGCGTTCTACCAGTCAATACATAATGTCTCGAAATTTCGCAGGGACGTGGACAACCGAGTGTCTCAATACTAGATGTTAAGAGACTCAGCTGTCCTAAAGAAAAATTTCTGCTGTATTCAGGGCATAGCGTTAAGCTACAATAAAGTAAATACAACTTAATGGAAATATAAGAAACAGCCACTACCATATTAAACGAAACGAAGCTGATGATTTGATTTATGCCTTGATTAATGATTGTACAGTCAGCACGCAAGCTTGCACTTTGAAACCGCTATAGTTCAGTTTTAATGTTCATAATAATTGAATTATATGTGTAAGTAAGATTTTATATATGAGGAAGTATATTTTAAAAGTATATAAACTTGCAACACTGTATACTTTTGTATAAGAATAATAATTAGTCAGGATTTTATTTTTTAATTATAGGCTTTGAACCTATAATGGTTGTATTAAAAAATGTTTAAATAATATATTAATTGTGTTTGAAATAATTACAGATTAAGTTTTCCACCAAAATAATATGTGTAACAATTCTTATTTTACTATCTGTACTCTTGCATATTAATCAAGTTGAATCCCACACGCAATAATTACAAACAAGATATAAACAGCTTAGCTCTCTTCATTTGTTCAGGCCAATTGACGCCATCTGTTACTGTAGATGCTAATGAAAATTTAAATATGTCTTGTTACAAGTATTGAAACGTTATTTCTATACTATTCTCAATATTTCTATTATATTAATAATTATGAAATATGACAAAAGATAACTCCACACTCTCCTTTTTTTATTTAAATTCATGCAAGTTCCATTTTTCTCGTATTCTTTGGTATAGATAGAGTTATTATCTATATATTTAATACAGACATTTCCTGAGAAGAGAGAGTGGGGTCTAGTCGTTTTATCACTTTTACTCGTAACCATTAAAGAAATAATAAATAAATAAAAATATTGTAACGTATAATTGTGATTGACACAAGCATTTTTCTTTTCGAGTAATATACCAACCGTTTAAATTGAAACGTTCGACAGGTCTAATTATTTTTTTTAATTTCCGGAAACTATATCTCATAAGCATAGTGATGTGAAATACAATTAATCGATATTACATTAGTTTCAGATCAACACTAATCGATTCTACCATCTCATTTCATATACAGCCGATCGATGCTAACCACAGTAGAGCAATTCATCTTCCTACATCGATAAGCATGCAAATTCCGTAATTATTATTCCTCTGGTATTCAATTTGAAATCTAAATAGTTTAATTATAATCGAATAAGTTATCGCTTGTAAATATTACAATACGTTTCCATCGTAACTTTACTATAGACGTCCAACTCATGTAGTTAGAAAAAGTAAGTAGTTTCCAAATATATAAATTTGAATTATGTCATAATTAAAGTAGTTATATATATATATATATATATATATATATATATATATATATATATATTATGTTATCCTTGACTTATGTAATAGAAAAATCAAATCGCTGGTTGTACTAATTTTTAACTTAACAAAATATATTTGTTTTAATAATTAAAAAAATATTAATTTAATTATTTATGCCGATTCTATTATAACAATATACATTAAAGTACAATAGACATAAAGACAAACAATCCGACCGCCCGAATTATCACTTTCTACACTCGCACCCAGAGACGACTGACACTTTCACGGAAACGTGCGTAAAACGATTTCTTAATCGATCATCGACAAAACGGTAACGTGAATGTGGAATAATGGATTTGAAATCATATTTTCATTAAGAAAGCAAAGATAATCGATTCTAATTGTGCCATCTTAATTATTAAAAAAAATTACTCGTCATATGTTATCTGTGTTATATATATAGTCTGTGGGTTTGCAACGGATTTAATATGAAATACGTTAAATATTTTAGCGGAATTGTAAACAAATGATTAGCATTTTTATTATTTTACATATTGCTGTTGAAGTTGTTAACAGTTAGTTTAAATTTTGAATGTGTACTACTAATGAGAAGCTTTAATTTAAATAAATATATGTACATTTTCATGATAATTATTTAAAATTTTAATAAATATTACGAATATGTGAAAAACTTATGTTTAATGGTATTGATGTAAGCTTAAACTTTATTTTAATTGCATACCTACATAATTTTTTTGTATTATCCTTGAGCGTATAAAATTTATATTTTTTTTTGTTAATTTTATTTTTATATTAAGCCACATACATGTACAAAGTTCATATACCTAGTATGTTTCTTATTGTAACTCTTACTGTACCGTACGTAAATATATATACTAAACTGTAAATGCGTAAATAACAAATAAATTAAATATGCTCAATACAATTAATTATTTTAATATGTTTAAATTGTGTTTTTAAATTTATTATATATTGGTCGGTTTTTTATTTCAATTTCTATTTTCTATAAATGTTCGTTAATAAATAAAAATAATAAGAGTAACTTAGAATTACAACATAATTATATTTTTTATCGTAGTAAATTTTTGATTACATTATATTTAGCATTTTTATTTGAAATTTTCATATATTTTTTTTATTTATTTTATTACAAGTAAATAGTTTAAAAAATAAATTAAAAAATAAATTAAATGAAAAATAATAAGACGGTGAATATTTAAAAATATTTTCAGATAAAAAAAAACAAAATGAAAAACTCACCTCAACCACGGACCGCCACTAAAATTATAAAAAGTAAAATTGTAAAAAGGTAAAATTATAAAAAACAGAAATTCTAATATTAATAAGATACCACAATGCACAACACTACACAATGCGCGCGCGCAACCCGACGTGCGATTCGCGAGTGCCGCGCGACAGCCTCCGCTCGCGTTTATACGGGGGTGCGGACCACTTTCGCTGAGGAAAGGGTTTATAGGGTTAGATGATTTTTTATTTTCTCTTGCCGCACGCAATGCCTCCAGAATTCAGCGGAAAGTGGAGAACGGCGTGTCTTAACACTAGGTTCTCTCAGCCTACATTGCTGTCTGCAGGATACAGCGTGAAGCTGATATAATGCTTATCATATGGATTTTCGTTTAAAATGTACGATTTTTCCGGTAATTTAACTAGCTTTTTAAGTAAGAAAATTATAAATTGAACCTCTACCTCTAGCGTTACGTAACATTTGCTACATTATACTTAAATATGTATTTATTCGTATCTAAACTCTTTTTTAAGCTTCACACTGTATACAGTATATAACAGAATAAGGCTGAGAGTATCTAGTGTTAAGACACTCTATTTCTACTTTCCGTCAAATTTTCTAGAAATTACATGTTTGAGTAGCTTTACTCAACGCCTCTCTTTGCCCCGTTACCTAAGCGAAGAATTTAAAATATTATAGATTTCATTCTCCTAGTGGTAACCAATATGTGGTATACAGCGCCAAGCTGAAATAAAAACGTAAATTTAGATGCACATATTGCATTCACACTATCTCCTTAATGGTAAGTGCTTGCTTTGGTCGACTAACATTAATGTGTAGGGAACCTTAACTTGTCTCGCGGGATTTATTTGATCGATCCTTATAATTATCGACATTCTGTTAAAACATCTACAAACTCAATATACCGTTGAAATTTTAAACGTATGATATATGAAAGATTTAAAGCTTATAATGCTTAAGTTTGAGTTCGAGGCCGTAGTGGCGCAGGGACACGAGCATGTAACTGTAAACACGACGGTTCTGGATTCGATGCGATGCTCTATTAAGATAGAGCAAATAATTATTTTTATTTCTGCCATCTAGTGGGCAAAGTGCGACGTTGAGTTCCAACTCTCAACACATAAAATCTCTGTCAATGACTCCCTAGGTGGGAAGTGGGGAACGAAGTGTTTTGGCACTACAATCCTGTCCTGCTATGCGAGAAAAATATTTTTTTCATCTTTTATTTACATTTCTTTGTAGTGGATTATATATAAAGATTTCAAACAGGCTTGACCTGTGACGTTTCACACCAAGAATTATTATAAAAGTGGCTCCTGGCTGCTGCTCCGTGCACGCGTGTCTTACCACTCAGTGTATGGGACAAGGTAATTGTGACTCCAGTCTAAACTAGTATTGAAATAACCAACAAGTAACATATATATGTATATAAAATAGAATGTAATATAAAGAAAAAGAATTGAATTCTATTTCTGTGATTTAAATGTTTATTTATAATTTAAATCTTAATCTTAATAAGCCAGCCGTACCGCAGGGGCACGAGTGTGCGACTGTAAGTGCGATAAGTTATGGGTTCGATTTCCAGTCAAGGAAATTAACCGTTTAATAATTCCATTTCCCCGTTCTGGTAACAAGACTTGGCGTAGAGCTCTATCACTTAACCAGTAATGCCTCCAGAATTCGGCAGAAAGTGGCGAACGGAAGAGTCTTAAAGGGAATCGAGTGTCTTAACTAAATTTACCATTAGCTTCCAAGGTTCCCTCTGTATATAATGCTATATGCGGGATACAGCGTGAAGCTAAAAAATATTTTAACATTAGATTTCAGATTAGACGAGTATGGTTCTTGAAATTTATTGAAAAAATAGATATCTTTATCCAACTACCTACCTGTAGCTAACCAAAGCTAATTCCTAAAAGTTTATTTTTATTTTACAGTTATAAAGCTCGCTTAGTATTAATGCTTTTGATATGCATCTTCAACTTTTAAATATTTCACCAAATTCTCCAAAATAGTATACTGTTACAAAACATACAAATTATTATGATAATAAGAAACATTTTAAAGGACAGTCACAGTGTAGGAGCGTGTAACGTGCGACAGGTTTTGGGTTCGATTCGACTTGAAGAAATAAAATATTTATTTTGTTCGCTTCGCTCTGGTATCCAGGCCAGTGCGGCGTTCCGACCATTCAAGACGCAATGCCTCCTGAATTAGGGGGAACGTGGGAAGCGGAGTGTCTTAACACTAAGCTCATATCCCTACTCTACTACACGCGGGATACAGCGTGAAATTGAAAACAAAAATAAGAACATTTTAATTATTTTAACTGTCAAAACATAAATACAATTAACCTTTTAAAAAGTAAACGTAGAATACAGTTGAAACAAATCATTTAAATATACGGCTACCGTATCCCATAAATTGTCACGGATTATCTTGTTATAACACTTTAACGTCAGTTGGTTTTTATGATCTTTATTTTTTCTTTCTTTTTTCTGTTATCTTTTTTAGATTCGTCTAGTTTATTAAGATGGGAATTGTGATTTTATTACCATTGGCTTATCGAATGTATTCCGTATATGCCAATTTATGGTGAAGTAAGTTAATTATTTTGCAAGATACTTGTATGTAATTTTGTTATAAAAATTGTGAGATAACTATTTTTATGAACGGACATGATAGACAGACGATTTAGTTTTATTACATTTATATAATTATAGGTATATTTTCATTAAAAAAAAAGATAGAGTCGTTCATATATAGATACTTAAAAGGATAAAAAAAAGTGTGACTGTAAACACAACTGGTTGTGGGTTCGATTTCAGGAATATTCAATATTTATTTAAGAAAAAACCCTGAAGATCCTCTAGGTTCCCTCTACCTACTCGGCTTTTCGCAGGATACAGCGTGAAGCTGATTTAATTTTAAAAACGTTACATTTAATTTTGAAGTCTATAGTAGTCTTTATTGATACTAAAGATGTCCTGCTTTGATTATCAAGTGGCACGTCGAGTTCGTTTACCTAACGAAAAGTGACACAGTATATTATAAAAAGTAAAATAGAAAACAAAAGAAAATGGTGATAGCCTAACCAATAGTTTTCTATCTATATCTTTGTACTTATACTAAATAAATTATATTTGAAACATAATATTATGTCACGTATATTCTCTAAGAAAATTGTGATTTCTTATAGATTTTTATATACTTTAATTTAAGGCCAGTCATGGCGCAGGGGCACAAGGGTGTGACTGTAACGCGACGGTTGTGGGTTCGATACCCATTCGAGGAAGTGAAATATTTACTAAATTTTATATTTCTATTTCTTCGCTCTGGCATCGAGGCAAAGCGCGGCGTTGAGTTCTACCACTCAACACGCAATGACCCCAGAATACGGCAGAAAGTGGGGAACGGAGTGTCTTAACACTAGGCTACTTTCCCTCTGTCTATCCTGCTGTGTGCGGGATACAGTGTGAAGCTAATTTACTTTTATTTTTGTTTTCTCTTTAAATATTATTTTGAAAATATATTATTATGACCATCGCAATCAGGGGGGAGGGAAAGTCTCTTGTATTTTATATATATTTTATAAATGTACTCGTATTATTACATATATATAGGAAATGAACTGATACTGCCTTGTTATACAGACACTAATTAAAATCTGTTTACGTGTAAGAGAAAATTTATATTTACATACTAGTTGCTGCCCACGACGCTATCCACATAGAATCCAAAATTAGATCCATAGGGAAATGTTTAAAATAACAATTATTTGATTATAAATTATTTACATTGGTTTACAATTAAAAAGGAAATATGGAAAATATGAACACATTTACAGAAAATAGGAATCTATAATATATTCGTTATTTCAGCTTCACGCCTTATCCCGCATCTAGCAGACTGCGCTAAGAAAGCCTAGTGCCAAGACAATTTGCTCTCCACATTCTACCGAAATTTATCAGTATTGCGTTTTAAGTTGAGGAATTTAACGCCGCACTTTTACTCGACACTAGAACGAAGAAATTAAAATATTAAGTATTTCATTTTCACGTGCGGGAATCGAACCCACAGCCTATCGCGTTAACATTCACACACTTGTACTAACTACAATATATATTCCTAACAACGACAAACGAAACCAAACTTACAAATACCTATTAATGTGTAACCGTTTATTAAGGCTTTATTTAAATGATTACATACCGTATGCTTAACGTGACCAGACAAACCGTTTTGGACGGGATAGTCCCGTTTTTGCCGGTGTCCCGAAACATAGTACCAAGACATTTTTTTTATCGAAAAAGACATGGCAAACGAACGTACGGGTCACCTGATGATAAGTGATCACCGCTGCCCACGACCCCGCGTAACACCCGCGGGGCTACTGAAGCGTTGCCAGCTTTTAAGGTGGTTGGGCGCCAGAGCCCGGCATTACCTAATGCGAAACGCAGTGGATAAAGCCACTACTTCACGCCGGTTTTAAATGCCGGGTGTGGTAATGATCCGGTCCAGTCTGCCCATGCGTGTTGCCATTGCTGGCGACGTGACTCTCCCACTCTTACTTTAGTCGCCTCTTACGACACCGCCAGAACCAGGATGATCCTATTCTAAGCCGGAAGGGAACACGCGGCGATATTACAAATGACATACAAATTTCCCGTTATTTCGAAGGTCCACAGGAAGTCGAAAACAGTCAAAATTCTAGTCAATTAACTATACCTAACAAAAATCTATACGTAAAGATTTAAAAAAACCTAAAAAAAATATTTCTTCTAAAAAACATCAAAAAGTTTAATATTACGTTTTTCATACAATAATTAGGTTCCCTCTGCCTACCCTGCTGTGTGCGGGATACAGCGTGAAGCTAATTTTTTATTTTTTTAATACCATAATTAAAATCGACAATTATGAAACTGTTGTCCCGGTTTGAGCCGAACAAAGAATTATCACGTTACGTATAATACGCAAAAAGTATAAGTGAATAACTTAACAGTTTAATGCTTATTTTTAACTTGGTTGTATGCAGCTATTTCATTTAAAAATAAACTGGTGTTTACTTTAGACGCAGTTGATATTAGGGTTGAATTAACCTTTGGTTTAAGTGTCTTCATATACCTCGTATTTTGTAAAGTAGGTAAAGTTCAGATTAACATTAGCAACACACGCGGCTTCGCCCGCTTAATCTTATTCCTATATTATAGCCAAATTATGCAGTATATTCACACAAACTATAGACCGGGGTACGGTCGGGTTCATATGATATATTGTAAAGTTTCATCCAAATCGCTTCAGCAGTGTTTGCGTGAAACTGCAACAAACATCCATCTTTATAAACTCCTATATAACTACTGTCAAATATAGTATTGAAAAATGTACTTATACATATATAAGGATATGTAAAAATATAATTTCTCTCCTGAGTCAAGTTCCCACCACTGCCCGTATCCGGTAATCCTAACGATAGCATCAGTAAACATAATAATATAGGTAATACATTATAATGGGGCAATAAAACTTAGTACAATGTTTAAAATATTACTGAGAATAAAAAAACTGAAAAACGAGGCCGTTGAGACGCAGTGGCACAAGCTTGTGACTATAAACGAGACGGCTGTAGGTTCGATTGCCAATAACGGTAAGCGCAGCGTTGCTTGCCGCCACTCAACATGTGATACCCCGAAAAAATTGACGGAAAGTAGGACGTATTGTCTTAACCCTTGGTTTTCCCTGCTTACCCTAACCAAATTCAAAATTTTGTATTTGTTTTTTTCGACCAGTCACTCATGACACTCCGTTTCAAGACATACATAGCGTATATAATAAATGTTATGGCGAAACTCAACGCCACGTACAAATTTTCCCACTTCAACACCTCTTTTTAAAATTCTGTTATACAACATTAAATATTTTATATTGAAATGAAATGATTAAAGCCTTCGCGTAATAAGCACAACGGCAAATTTAATTTGTGATAAACGTTTTTAGAAAGATCGATAAATTTAAAACATCAAGCACTGTAAAGTGTAGTTATAAATTTAATAAATATCACAGCTTAACTTTCTTTATGGAAAAATAATAATAAATTATAGAGACATATATTTATAAAATAACCTGATTGTTTTGTCTTGTCAACAGGTAAATTTTATTTATATGTTTAATAAATAAATATAATAAATTATAATAATAAATTTTATCTATATCCACCACTCTTCGCTTTCATATACGAGTACATAGGTAACGAAAATCTCAATCTCATTGATTACAGCTATCATTTCAAAAAATTCTCCAAAACATCCTAGCATTAAAAGTCTCCTTCCGCCCAAATTAAAGATATTTCATATTGAATGGCAACACTCAACGCCGTGTCTTATCTTACTAGAGCGAGGAACTGCAAATAATTATATTCCCCGAATGGAGAATCGAACATAAAACCATCGCTATGGCATTTTAGCTTTCTAAATGAGTGTAAGAATGATCATGGACCACGCTCCCCCCCACTCCCAATCTCCTTATTAATATATTCATGATATATGATAGGACTTTAATAAGAGTAGTACTTAAAGAGCTCCTGAATCAATTTTAACTAAAATACTACATTTTATTTATAAAACGACAAGAATGGATATAAATT
This sequence comes from Heliconius burneyi, assembly GCA_018247715.1. Lineage (NCBI taxonomy): Eukaryota > Metazoa > Arthropoda > Insecta > Lepidoptera > Nymphalidae > Heliconius > Heliconius burneyi. The sequence goes on along the minus strand of DWGR01000720.1, from coordinate 5,081 downwards.
AAAATAACTTTATATTCTCGATCGACAATTAACGCTGATTACTTGTTCGTATAGGTACTCGCCGCCGCAGCCCACTTTCCAGGCTTTGGGAAATAAAATAATAAAAACATGTAAGTGCATGTTAGCCAAGCTTAATAATGCTTGTTACAGTGATGAATATTTTTTCTTTGTATACAAAACGCTATAAAAAGACTGCTTGTTGTAAATAGATATGTAATACAGATCTTATAATTTATTGTTTCTTTTTTATAAGTAATAATTTGTACTTAAAATTAATAATGTCTAACAGGCTTCTTAGAAATGACGTATTATTCTTAAGGTTCCGTATTTTTTTATGAAAAAAGTAACCCTTATAAGATCACTTTTTGTCCGTCAGTCAGTATGTCTGTCAAGAGCCTTTATCTCAGGAAAACTATACATTTGCAGTTAAATTTTAAAAAAGTAATAGGTTTGTATAGCATAAAATGCGTATTTCGACACTGTGAAGGGATTTTAATAGGGTACGTCCAGTTAATCTAAAATTTGGTACATAGCATCTATAGGTAGTACTATTTTAGGAAAAAATCTAAAAACTGGTGGTTAGTGCCTAAAAAATTGCCTTACATGGGGAGAGCAAAGTTTGATATTAAAGCCGCTACTTTAAGTGACATATCAGATAAAAGGGCTCTGGCTAAGCCTGAAAAAAGCTTGAGATCTCTAATTTTTATACGGAACCCTCGATAGGCAAGCCCGATTCACGCTTATCCGGTTTTTTATTATCCTTTGCAGTATAATAATTTTGTCACGTCTATCAACGTCTAGTGAAATTATAGTTATAATAGTTTGGTATTCAATTTTGCAGCTGCAAGTGCTGCAACTGACAAGGTGATACATATATAATATTATCTATATACCCATAGTATGCAATTATTGTACTATTTGCAGTCGCAGCACAAGTTTGCGACTGTAAACTCTACTCGTTAATATTTTCACTCTGACGTCTGGTGTGGAGACAAAGCGAAGCATTGAGTCCCGCTACTCAGCACACAATACCTCCACGGATCGACGGAAAGTGGAGAGTGGGGACTCTTAACATTAGGTTACAGTAACGGGGAATATAGCGTGAAGCTGAAAAAAATGCAATAATAGTACTTATATGAATATAATGTTTCACTTTGAATTCAAATATAAGTAGAGAATGCAGTAATTACGATATACTTTAAAAACTGGATTTGTTTCGTGACGAATGGGACAACCTTTAACATATATAGTCCAGCTTAACTTAATTTTTTTTTATGGAAAAGGACAAAAAATATATAATAATATTGAATATACACTAGAAGATACATCGAAAGAAAGAAAAGTAAAATAAAGAATGATTCCATGGAGTTAGTATGTACACATCACATAAGTTCTGCGTTTTGCTAACTCGAAAGTGCACGATATCGATATTTTGAAACGATAACATAAGACTCCAGCATAATTCCTAATCTTCTTCTTAATAAGCACGCAAATCAATAGGCGAATAAAACAATTAAAGTGGTATAAAACATAGTTTGCACCAGTGGCCATGACGAATAGTTAGACATATCTTTGTTGTTCATAATTCTGCGCCGGCGCACACGTTATCAATCTCGACAAGATATAAGCTAAAGTTGATTTACGTAATTAGGATAGACTTAGAAAATTCTTGAATTTTCTTTTTATTGCACACAGTACAGTTTTATGTGACTCTAAAAGCCGTAAAAGCGCAAGTATAGTTATTTGTTCAGCTTCACGCTGTATCCCGCTCATAGCAGAGTAGGCAGAGGTGATATTAAGACACTGCAAAGAGAGGGGTTCTTCGCCGAATTCAGGAGGCATTGTGCGTTGAGTGGCGGAATTCAACTCCGAGCTTTGCCTCGACGCTACAGTGAAGAAATGGAAATATCAATTTAAATAAATATTTTATTTCCTCGAGTGGGGATCGAACTCACAACATCACGAGTCGCATACAGTCACACTTTGCGCCCCTGCACCACCACGACTGGCCTTGGAGTAAAGTATAGTTATTTGTTTCTAAATTGATATAAAAGGTAGAAACTCAGGTGAAAGTTTCTGGTGCTCCTGGTACTCCTGGTCCTTATTTAAGACTTATGTTGAACTTTTGTATAGTTTGTCATAAAGAAATCCCTAGTTTGATTTTATCGATTACATACAACATACTGACAGATCCACTTCTCGAAGTCTCCCTTATGCGTTCATCGGCATTCACAATACAAAAACTGTTTTAAAATTAATATTACAACTGTCCTCATGAAGACATCACAGTGACCCCATCCTTTCAGAATAAAAAAAAACTTTTAAAGTTTATCTTTAATTTATAATACATAAGCTTTCTTTGAAATATCATAATAATATTGACATTTAAGCTGCGTTATAAAGATATTCACTTAAAAATCTTTACTTTTAGTTGTCAAAAAAAAAACATTGTATATACAACCCAAAACTGAGAATCGAGGTTTTTTTTATTTTATTTGCTTACTTACATTACAGACTTATGGACCTTTTGTCACCTCTGAAAATTGAATTGTCATCTCGAAACGACATTTCTTTTAATATTTTTTTTCTTTACATATATATGAATATCTAGAGAATCGAGTTGGGACTTATAGCTTATTAAACCATCCCTTTGCATATCACACCCGCCTTTTCTTTAATATTCTAGCTATTATACACGTGGACTGGGTACAATAGTAACAGGGTAACTACCATACCCAGTCTCTCCTACTATCATTGACATTTCCATATAAGCCAATAATAAAAAATTATCTTATGAATAACAGGTATTTCTATATAATACAATATCAAATGCTACTTTGCCACCGTAAAAAATATTTCGATCGAAAGTTTTTATTTTTCTTAAATATTAACACATCTTCTACATTATGATATATATAGATAGATTATTATTTTGACAAGTCTTAAATTTGGCACAGCGGCTCAGCTCCTGAGCTACTCGTTGGTCTGACGGTGACTGCAACGGTTATAGGTTCGATTCCGACTTCATTCGACTTAGGAGACTGAATTAGGTTTATTTTTCCGAGCTCCGATAAAAAGAAAATGCACGGCGTCACGGCCGACAGTCAACACGCATTGGCTCGAAATTTCGGTGGAAAATGGAGAATAGAATCCTTCTGCACTAGATTCCTTCTGCCTATGAAACTAGGGTGAACATACATTTTAAAATACAATAAGAAATAGATAATAGGAAATACAAAAGAAAACCAAAAAAGAGTTAAATGCGCAACCATCACGCACATTCAAATAAATAGCAATTCTGAGTTCATAATTCTTCTTAATAATAAATTTTAATAGGCCTTACCAATTTACATATATACAAATTAGCAAGCAATTAGAATTAAGTTGCCTATTACTAATTGCTATATTTAAAAAAATAAGATTTACGGTGAATCTTATATTCAAATTTTACGTTTACAGTTAAAACGGCTATATTTAATTGTAATTTTTTTAAACTATATACTCAAATACCATATAAAATTACCTGAACGGGGCACTGACCTTTAAAATCCACCAAAAGAAAAGCTCGATCTTATAACATATTGGCGGAAGAGTTTCTTCTGTCACTTTAGAATTATTCCTGATCGTGTTGTACGTTGAATATTCATTGTAAGACATAAATCGAGATGTCCTAACATAGACGCTTGAATTCAAAATAAATACACAATTTGTAATAGATGTTATAAAATTCCTATAGGCATGTTAAAAAAATTATTTTAAATTTTTTTTCCAGCCTCACGCTGAATCCCGCACGTAGCAGGATAGGCAGAGGGAGCATAGTGTTAAGACCCTCCCCACTTCCCGCCAAATTCTGGAGGCATTGCGTGCCGAGCAGCGGAACTTCGGAATTCTAGTGTTAAGACCATCCCCACTTCCCGTCGAATTCTAGAGGCATTGCGTGTTGAGCAGCGGAAGTTAACGCTAATAAAAATATCAAATATTTCATTTTCCTTGAGTGGGGATCGAACCCACAACCTGTCGCGCCTCCGGTTAATTCAATTATTGCGGTGTACATTTTATGCAACATAATAATTGAAAATCGAAAAGCGAAGATCTAATTATTATTTTGTTGCCAGTTTAAATTTTAATATAAGAATATTTCGATCGAGGAGGTGGCGCAGGGGCATAAACATGCGGCTATCAACACGACAGGTGGTGGGTTCGATTTATTTTATACTTCAATGTCTCCAAAAGAAAAAGATATTTTAACATATCAAAGAAAACAGCAAAACATAGATATTATAGATGATCCTTAAAAGAGGAACATGTGTTAAACACATCCGCCCCATTTCACTTATCACCCCTCTGTAAGTATCGACGGGCAAACAGATTTAAAACAAAGATAAACTTGTTTGTGCAAACAAGTTGACCCGATGACCGCGTGGGCCAAAATTGTAATATTATAAGTATGGGTAGGGTATTCACATACTTATAAATCATATTGAAGATAAGAAATAGAATATAAGACAAGGTAATTTTTAGGTTCACGCTGTATCCCGCACACAGCGGCAGAGGGAACCGGATGTTTTAAACACTACATTTTCATTAACACATTCCCGTCTTGCCCTTTCCGCCAAGTTCTGGAGGCTTTGGAATTATAAGATGAGTGGTGGAACTCAACGCCGCGCTTCGCTTCTTTACCAGAGCGAATAGGAAACAAACTCGAAACCTGTCGCGTTGACTGTTATAAAACGTCATGGTGCAATGACAGTGTCTAATTGCACATACGACGGCTATTTGTTCTAAAGACGGTTAATATTTTATTTTCATTTCCTCGCACTCGTAAATAAACCAAACGGCATCGTTAGGTTCCGTAACTCAAACACACAATATCTCAAAAATTGGTTCCCTGAGCCTCCCTTTCGCAATACTACAAATATAATAAAACTCCACATTTTTAATTTGTATTCCCCATTTCATCTTCAAGCGCATAGCGTAACATACTCTTTCCAATAGTAAACTCGACATTCACAATGTACTTTACAAATGTTTACTTTCGTCTCATTATTTACCGCGTGCACCGAATACGTGGGTGGACCCAA
>DWGR01000719.1:0-19926 GCA_018247715.1 Heliconius burneyi | reverse complement strand
AAGTAGCCTTAATTAGTCTTTTGTCTCGTAGCAGAAAAGAAATATGAAGAGAAAAATCAATCGTATGCTGCTAGTTGTTTGTTTGTGTTTGTTAAACAACGTCTTGTTCTTGTATTGTAATAACGAGTTTTTATTTGCACAAAATGCCAATTTGAGTCAAGTTTATTTTGTTTTGAAGAAAACCTTCTATTTTCTTTTTTCTTACAGTAACCTAGTTTACTTAACAATATACTTTAGACGACATGTTTTTGCCTTCAACGTTAATGGTTTCTATTTTAATATACATCCCAAATTTATATATGAGGAATATGTGGATAGAAATAGGTATACCTATGTAGGTAGCCACAGTTAGAGAGTATAACGTACGTTAATATTAAAAAAAATACATATATTTAGTTAACTGATCATCTACAATGGCTTTTTATATAGAAATATATTTAATATGTCTAATCTAATATCAGAAATAACCAAACAAAGCAGCTTAGTCTAAATAATTATATAATTATTTAAAGAAATCAATTTCTTGTTATTTAAAAATGTCGTAATTTAACATAATAAAGGCTGCGTCACATCTCGCTAGAGATCGATCGTGAGATTATTGGTTCCTATATTTCCGTAACACTTTCTATTTACACGAGGACAAAACGCGACTAGAAACATCAAGGTTTGCCAAATCTGTCTAAATAGGCAATGCTAGGATGCTGTAAATGAATTTAATTTGTAAGCTTGCACCACACTTTCATACCGGTTGGTGGTGGGTTTGTGGCTCAGTGGCCCCACGACCGGCGCCCGCGCACCACTCTGTGCTAGATCGCTCTTCCGATTCGCTGATTTTTATCGGGAAATATCCAACGACTTGCTTAGTTCATAAGGAAGTGCTGTTTTCGTGACGTATTCTTTGAGTAAATATTTAAAAGTAAAACTTAAAAGGACTGTATATGCTGCGTTTGAATTGTGAGTATTTTTTTTTATTTTGAGAATTTATTTTAATTGTTTTTTTTTAATTATCATTGGATATTATTGGATAATCTTTATTTTAATATTTATTATGTAATCTGTGGCGATTTCACTAGGGACTAGATTATGTATGGGTTAATACGTTTTTGTTTTAATAAATTTATAAAAAAAGTAAGACTTTGAATTTATTATTTAACAATATTCCTATATAAATATTCCACATTAATTACTAATATTAATATTTAGAAATAATATTTAAAATTTTCCATTTTTTTAACCTGTCAATTGCATAATTGTATATTTTCTAATTGATAAATTTTCATTTTCTATAAGGTCATTTTGACGTAACGAGGCTAAGGCTGTTTATTTTAAATCCCAAGAAAATGGATTTGTCTTAGTTATGTATTGGCATTTCGTAATCATACTTTTGCGTTCATGTAATTTAATTAGTAACAAATACACAGCGTGATATAACATGGATATAACATTTTTAAAATTAATTTATGAATGATCCACTGATATAAATTATAACGGACGGCTGTAACAGATTAAGTAATAGGCTGAAATTTCTGAAATATTATTTACTTAACGACTTCATTCTACTAAAGAAAGACTATATGTGACTGTCGAAGCTAAAACTTTAGGTTAAGTTTACATAAAATATTACCATTTGTAATTAAGTAACATTTTGGGGTTCCTTGTGAACAACAAACGCGGTCATATTGCATAATAAAATTTATATAAATACATAAATATATAGTAATTAAGAATTATGTCGGTATTTCTCGACTAAGTACACGCCAACAAGTAGGTAGAATGATAATAACCGAATTAATCAGCGCCGGAATCGAGGTGAAATTGCAACGAGTGAATTACGCAAGTGAAGCAAAAGAACTGGTCTTATTAAGTTGCTGCTCCATTTCAGGTTGTTTGTAAATTGTTACACTCATTCTAAGTAGATAAATATCGATTTTTTACACTATTCCTCTTTTCAAATATTATGCCGTGCCACAACAGGGAGGGAACCTAGTGTTAAGACACTCTGTTTTCCATTTTCCGCTGAGTTTTAGGGCAATTGCATTGCACAACCAGTCGCGCTTAGTCACACTTTGCACCCAGCGCCACGACTGGCTCAACTATATATATGTATATTTTTATTTTAATTTGACACAATATTTAATTAATAATCTAATTGAGGTCGTCGTGATGCAGCGGCACAAGGGTGTGACTTCGTGCGCTGCAAAATCGACTGGCTGTGTGTTCGATCCCCACTTAAAGAAGTGAAATATTTATTTAGGTTTATATTTTCAAATTCTTCGCTTTGTTTTCGAACCAAAGCGCGGCGTTGAGTTCTGCCACGCAATGCCTCCAGAACTCGGCAGAAATTGAGGATCGGAGTGTCTTAACACTAGATTCCCTCTGTCTACCCTGCTATGTGCGAAATACAACGTGAAGCTAAAAAAACATAATATTTAGCTACAAGACCAGTAATGAGACCAGCCCAGTAAGTTATTACAGTGTTAAAAGTGCTTGTAACAGGAAGCTCCGTCTATATAGTCACTTTTACGGAGAGAGTGACGATACAAGAATGACATTCAAATATACGATAATATCTTGCGAAAATGATTCTCTGAACGAAGTAATAGCGGTCGTAACGTTGAACTTTCACCGTTTACTACTGAATACCACGAGGTATGTCATGGGTCTTGCATCATTTCCATGTGATAAGTTTAGATTTATATGGAAGTTGTTAAGTGTAGTGTTCAAACTTATAGAGATGGAGAGATAGAGATATGTATGTACATCTCGTGTGAGATAAGCAGGGAAATATTATTAATTCTACATTATTCTTTCTACATTCGTGTAAGAAATTGTTACTCTTTCTCTATAAATATGTGTAGCAGACCTAGATGTATTATACATTAAACAATCTAGAGGCCAGCTGTAGCACAGCCGGTTTCCGCCTCTTATCACGCATTGCCTCTAGAATTCGGCAAAAAGTGGAGAGTGGAGTATCTTAACACTAGGCTTCCTCTGGTTACCCTGTTACATAGCTGAACCTGATAAAGATAATCTAATACAACAACTATGTTTTCTTTCAACAATTCAGGAAAACAATAAAATGTACGCAAGACTTCTAAGTAAGAATCGCACCAACTATTAGATATAGCCAAAAGCAATAAGAAGTCAAACGTTCCTAAGAAAATGGTTTTTCAGTGAAAGATGAACATCATTAGCTAGCGATAGCTCTCGTGCCCTCACACTGCCAATGAGTTACGACATTGTGCCACTTGACGATGGATAGCAAATACGCTTCACTTCGCTCTTTCAGCACTTTTCTGTCCTTTGCGACTTTTTTTCACATATAACACGCTCGCCTAATATCCATTTATTTTCTGTTACAAGTATCATATGGAAAGAATACATGTCTCTACGTGGGTGCATTTGTTAGTAGAATTATATTTGACTTATTTTATTTTGTAATGGAAAGATATAATTCAATTTTTTTTATGCGCTTTGCCTTGAAACCAGAGCGAAGAAATGGAAATATAAAGTTAAATATTTCACTTACTCGAGTGGGGATCGAACCCACAACCGTCGCGTTACAGTCACACCCTTGTGCCGCTGCGCTACGACGTTTATATTTTCGTTTACAGGTACCAGTACTTATATAGTTTAAAAAATTCTATACTTATATTCACTAGTACAGGATTTATAATTTTAAAACGTTAAGCGTAGCGCGGCGTTGAATTCCTTAACTCCACACGCAATGCTTCGAGATTTCAGCGAAATGTCTTAATATGAACGGAATGTCTTAACAGTAGGTTTCCAGGTTTCCTACCGTGCTATGTGCGGAACACAATGTGAAGGTGAAAACACACGTTACAAAAATTTATTTGATCTATATTATAATATAGATAAGCTTACAATAAAAATATATAAGCTGTCGGAAGCCGTCGCGCCGGCTTGTTCCTCGCTTCATTTAACATAACTCCTCTTATTTCCCTAGGGCACACTGACAGTTTTTCGATTCTAATGTAATTTGAAATTTTCATTACTTAAATAGGTATCATTTTCTTTATTAAAATCATTCCGATTGTAATTATCTGAATAAAATGATATAAATCAGCTTCACGCTGTATCTCGCACACAGTGTTAACACATGTTGAATGGCGGAACTCAACGCCGCGCTCTGTGCACCCTAGAGCAAAAATCGAAAATATCAACTTAAATAAATATTTCATTTCTTCGAGTGGGAATTGAACCCATTACGTTGCTTTAACACTCACACTATGCCCTTGCGCCACGACTGGCATCATTGTATATGTATGTTTGTTCATATTATAACGCAATATGCGTTAGTTTATTTTTTCATAAATTTTTTTAATAGAATTTTGAATAAACGGTTTATTTTCTTTTATTACCCTCATACAATAATACTTTTTTTATGTAGGGACGGGTTAAAGGGACCCTTTGAAAATAAATGGGAAGTTCTACGAGTATTACAATCCTGAACAAAAAGGATGCATACATTTAAAGCCTCAAGCAGATTGTAACTCTTTAATATAAGAGCAGCTTGATTTTAAATTTTATTACAATTTGCGAAAGTTTTGTAATATCAAAACTGGATTGCCTTTGAGACTGAACTGTTCAATTAATACTTACATTTCTATTTTACCCTTTTTGAGGCCAGTCCACGCCTGCGCCTGATAGGTTGTGGATTCGAATCCCACTCGAAGAAATGAATAGTCCTCTCTGCTGCAAGACAAAACACATTGTTGAGCTCCGCCACACAACACGCTATGTCTCTACAATTCGGCGGAAAATCGGAAGCGGAGGCACTTAACACTAGGCTCCCTCTGTCTACCTTGCTACATATTATAAATACATTTAAAATAATTAATTAAAAGTATCTATACAGTAAAAACATTTAAACTACTATATTTTGTACAACCTGCGCAGTAAATATACGAGTATATAACACCTATTCAAACGACTTTTGTTCCTTCTCTCAATCCATGAAACATTCATTTATTATAAAGAGATCGTTTCAGCTGATATTGATCTTACTCAAGTCACTGAACAGATATAACAATCGAGATTATCTATTTGAAGTTTTCAATTTCAGATTTTATTATTTATATTTTAAACTTTACTATTTGTATTTATTTAAATGGCGTTTTTATTTCATAATCTTTAATTTATTTGATTAAAAAAATAAAGATTTAATTAAAAATGTCTATACCTATATTTAGACATTTTTAATTATTTTTTTTTATGGTCAAAGCATGGCAAACAAGCGTACGGGTCACCTGATAGTAAGTGATCACCGCCGCCCACGACACCGCGTAACACCAGAGGAGCTACTGGTGCGTTGCCAGCTTTTGGGATGGCTGGGCGCCGGAGCCCGGCATTACCTAATGCGAAACGCAGTGGCAATTTATTACACCCTATTATTTAATTTATTCTTATTTAAAATACAGAGTATATAGAGTTCTATTATACTACAGATTAAAATGTTTAATCGACTGAGATTCGGACTACTTTGCATTTCATTAGTTATTAATCTCGTAATTACCCTAAGTGTTTGGACCACAAAGAGAAATACATTTTTTTTAATAATTTAAAAACCATTACATTATCTTTATGAGAGGCATTAGGTAGAGGGAACATAGTGTTAAAGCATTCCTTTCTCCATTTTCCGCCGAATTCTCTAGGCATTGCGTGTTTAGTGACGGATTTCATTGCCGCGCTTTGCCTTGACACCGACACTGAGCGAAGAAAGGGAGATTTTAACAAATTTCCACTACCCATGATATTTATTAAATATTTTTAATGTATTTTAAGTGTTATTTTACATTTAGAAAAGAAAAATACTTATTTAGAAAACGTCTAACATTTTGAAGGTAGCGTAACAACATCGATACGTATTGACAAACGTATAAAAAATTCGACGTAGCTTGATGAGAACGGCTATGGCTTAGTGCTCAGGGCGCGTGGACAGTTTTCAAGAAGCGCGGGTTCAACGCGCGTTCGCGCTCATTTCAAATTTTTATACGTTTTCTTAATAAGTAAATATATTATTTATAATAAGAATATATATTTCCTTGAGTGGGGACCGAACCCACAACCAGTCGCGTTTACACACACTTGCGCCCCTGCACAACGATGGACAAAAAAGTATAAAAACTGTTAAAATGTAATATATTTATATATTAAATATGTAACATAGATTTAAAGACCTACATTTTCCCGCATTAAGGAAATTCTACAGATACGTAGACGCGAGCCTGAAATGCCTCCAACAGCATACGTGATGACCAGCGACGTATGCACATCCACATACCGGCTGCGACAGTTGTGGCCACTGGCGACCGTATGCCATCCATCTCGGTCGCATTACATATTCAATGTCTCCCACATGACGATTTTAGCTAACCGCACTGTAGAAAATTACGTTGTAAATCCCCATTTCCTAAAATGTTTCATTTAAAGAGGCTAATTGTGGTGCAGGGCCATAAGTGTGTGACTGTAGGCGACAGGTTGTGAGTTCGATTTTTACTCGAGGAGGTGAAATATTTATTATTTTTATATCTTCGCTTTGACGTCGAGGCAAACCAAGGCGTTAAGTTCCGCCACTTCACAAGCAATTCCTTCAGAATACGGTTAAAGGTCCTAACACTCCATCTTCCCTCTTACATGCGGGATACAGCGTGAAACTTCACTAAAGCACGTAACAATTGCTTATGAGAATTTTCGAGAGGTACTGCATTATATCCATATTTTGAACAATGTATTTTGCCGTTCATGCGTTAGATTCTGCCAACAAAGATAAACAAAGCCATCTTTGCATAACTGGGGGAAATTGGACAAAAGAATAGAAAATTAAGTGCCTTTGCTAAATAATATTAAGCGTTACCTCTATGGCTTTTTACAAGAAAGAGGGTTACATAGAATTTAGTGTAGTGTAATGAAAATTCAATTATATTTGAGGACTAAACGCGGCGTTCAGTTCTGCCATTTAACACGCAATGCTTCCAGAGCTCAGCAGAAAATTGGCAACGGGGTGTCTTAACACTAGGTTCCCTCTGCCTACCCTGCTGTGTGCGGGATTCAGCGTGAAACTGATAAAAAGAATTAAATGATGTGTACAATAACGTAACTTCATCTATTTCATTATATCCTCGCTTTAAACGACGTGTCACTGTCACATTAAATAAATAATAGAATATAGAATGGATGATGTGCTTGTTTGCTTTAATTTTAAATCTTGTTTTGTATTCAACGTTGATCCCATAACCACAATATTGGTACGTTCGCCAGTACCATTTATTTTTTTTTTGACAAGCAGAGGGCCTTAAAGGCCGGCAACGCACCTGTAGCTCCTCTGGTGTTACACGGGGTCGTGGGCGGCGGTGATCACGTACCTTCAGGTGACCCGAACGCTCGTTTGCTTTGTCCTTTTACCTTAAAAAAAAAAAGAGGGAACCTAGTGTTAAGACACTCCGTTCCCCACTTTCCGCCAAATTCTCTACAGACAGTAGTGTGATGAAACACACGCCACACTTTGAATCGATATCAGAGCGAAGATATGACAATATTTTATATTTCATTTCCTCAAGTGGGATTCGAACCCACAACTAATCGCGTTATCACTCACATTTTGTGCCCATGTATCACGGCTAGCCGTTAATTGTCATTCATTTAAGCCTTCCATTGTAATGCTAATCTACCTCGATTTGACAATACAGTTAATCCGACCACCACGCAGCTTTTTGCACCGAAAAATACATTTATTCAATATTGGTTAGATATTTGTGTATTTTGAAAGCAATTTATTTTGTTTCAAATAGATCTATCTAAAACTGAGAGTATTGAAAACTAAAAATACATTTTGTGAATTGCAAACTATGCTCGTATATTTGTTGTTTATTTAGATTTAGATAGCAGTAAATAAATATCTGCATATACAGGTACAATTAATGCATATAATTTTTAATTCAACTCAAATAAAATAAAATTAATTTGAGGTGATTCGTGGTGCAAGGGCACTAGCGTGTGACTGTACAGGACAGGGTGTTGGGTACGGTTCCCATTTGTTAATTTGAAATTTAATTTTTAGTATTTTTGTCTCGTCGTTTTAGTGTCGAGGCAAAACGCGGCTTTTCGATTAGCCATTCAACACGCAATGCCTCCAGGATTTGGTAGATGGGAAACGGGATGCAACGGGGAAGTGTCTTAACACTAGGTTCTCTTTGTCTGTTGTGTGAAGCTAAAAAAATAAAATAATTGTAGTGTCATACATAATTTATAATTCAGGCTATTTGTTCGAATAGGTTGGACTTTAAGTTTCACTGCTCAACAAATAAAAACAATTTGAGTTTTTTCACTCAATTATGTGTTTTCATTTCAGTTGAGTGGCAGAACTCAACGCCGCGCTTTGCTTCGATACCAGAGCAAAAAATAAAAATATTGATTTAAATAAGCATTTTATCTCCTCGAGTGGGGATCGAATCCAAAACCAGTCGGTTTTACAGTCACACTTTGTGCCCCTGCGCCACGAGTGACCTCATATAATTGGCAAATAAGGAAAAATATTCGCGTATTTCAAATTGTGTAACGTTGCATGTTTGTAAAGCCTCAACTGTAATTTAAATATATTATGTGCTCTAATAACATTATAATTTAAAAGCGATCTCTATATATTAAAAACTAAACTTATATAGGAAAAATGTAAAAATAATAAGTAAAATTGTTGTATCTATGAATTCGTTGAAATATAAGAAACGAAATGTCAGTAGAAGTTTGTTAAAATACTATAGTGAAAATTAGATTCAAATAGGTTTACTTCAAGCTGTTTAGCCGTGTGTTCCCGGCTTACAATAGGGTCATCCTGGTACTGGATGTGGTCGTAAAAGGCGACTCAAGTACGTGTGGGAGAGTCACGCCGCCAGCAATGGCAACACACATGGGCAGACTCGACCGGATCATTACCATCCCCGGCATTTAAAACCGGCGTGAAGTAGTGGCTTTATGCCACTGCGTTTCATATTAGGTAATGCTGGGCTCCGGTGCCCAACCACCTCAAAAGCTGGCAACGCTCCAGTAGCTCCTCTGGTGTTACGCGGGGTCGTGGGCGGCGGTGATCACTTACCATTAAATATATTTTTCCTTAAAAAAATCAGACACTCATTAACAGACAAAGAGATATAAAAATTAAAGAGATATAATTTTGGATTCTATTGTACTTATTAATGCCCCAATATGCCCCAATTTTTCTCAAGTATCTTACATGTACAGGCAGTATAAGTAAAAGGCATAAAATAACCCAACAGTAAGTATATATGCATACAATTAACGCATACAAGTTACGCAAAGCTTAAGCGTGTTGATTACGTGTACGGTATAACTAATGTTACCAGACGTCCTATTTTGAAAGGGACTGTCCCGTTTTTGGCTTTTGAGTACCGGTGTCCCTAAAGTCTACACCGGGACGCCAACCATACCTAAAAAAACTAAAAAAAAGAAAAGTACATTTAGGAAAACAAGATCATATGTAAAAAACAATTACTTTAAAAACACTAAAGCATATCTAAAAAAACAAAAAAGAAACATAATTAAGAATTGCTAAAATTGCTAATTAATGAGTCACAAATGTGTTGTGGGGTCGAACTCAACTAGAGGAAAATAAATAGTTATTTAAATTTATCTTTTTATTTTGTTGTCGAGGCAAAGCGCGGCGTTGAGTTCACTAGCTACTCAACAAACTTTGTCTCGAGAATTCGGTGAAAAGTAGGGAAAAGAGAGTCTTAACACTAGGTTCCGTCTGCCTACCTTGCTGTGTGCTGTATACAGCAGGAAGCTGTATCCCTCACTTTTTTATTAATGGTAAAAAACCGATGTAACATTTCCCCGTTTTCCGTTCCCGAGTCAAAAAAGCATGGTCACGTTAGGTATAACATAAAACCGAGTGTGTACCGAGCGCCACTCGTGTTACGTTCGTGTGTAATTAGAGTGATACTAATTCATCCACCGTTTGTACACCAGTCGTAATTAAATAAGTCGCGATGTTCGCAAATCCCCAAAGGTTCCAAATTAAATAACGAGGTTGGCTTATTTTATATGAAAATGTAAACTGATGAAAGAAAATTACATTGTACGTATACGGTATATAGTTAACTTCAGTATGTTTTTCTAAGAAATTGTTACATTTCTTTTCTTATTTTTAAGTATTTTAGATACTCGTATAATTCATCAGTCTTATTTTTTTTTAGTTTCACGCTGCGCACAGTAGAGAATAGGCAAAGCTAACACGGGAACCTAATTTCAAGATACGCCGTCCCTATTAACACACTTGCGTTCCCCACTATCCGCTGAATTCCCGAGGCATTGTGTGTTGAGTGGTGGAACTCAACGCCTCGCTTTGCTTCGTTACCGGAACGAGAAAACAAATGTATTAATTATGTTCCCCCAGAGGGAACCAACCTACGATAAACGCATTTGCAGTCGCACGCTTGAGCCCTTGGGCCAGGTTCTTAAAAATCAATTTTAAAAAATAATTAAATAAGTGACATTATTGTAATACTTACACATTGCCTTAAATCCATATCTTTTCTTATTATTTTATGGATAATTATCCATAAAATCTTTGTATATATTAGAGTTACGTAAAACTCTTTTCAATGTATAAAGTATCAACAACATTCTTTTAAGGAATGTTAACCAACGCTTAAAATAGTAAATCGCTTGTTGCGTAATGAGAGGAACTATAGGTTATTTTGCTTCGTAGCAGCGTAGGATAGGTAGAGACAACCAAAAAAGATTAACAGGACTCTCTGTTCTTCAATTTCCGCTCAAATTCAAAACATTTCCATTGGAGGCCGTCGTGTCGCAGGGGCAAAGGGTGTGTAGAGTGGCGGAACGCCGCGGTGTTATGAAGCAAGAAGATAAAAGTATCATAATCAGGAAGATGATCAAGAAGATGTAAGTGGATCTCTCCTAATAGGGATCAAATCCACAATCACCCACTTTCAGGGAATAGTACAAGAAATAGAATAGATATTATAAAATCATAAAATTATAATTATACAAAAAATATGCCGAGACAATTGTGAGGTTGTCTTAATTATGAATAAAATTATAGAGATAAAATAAATATTATGTTTCTTATGATTCAGAGATTTAATAAACTATTTATGATCAATCAACGATTATGCAAATTTATTTATATTACAGTAGTTTTCTGTATATAAGTATATAAATGGAAAACTGTTACTTTTTCCAATCAATTAATTATAAACTATATCAATTTACTTTAAACTATCAGCTTTAACTTGGCTCTCTTTTAGTGGTTGTTGGATAAAAACTCTTATAAAGCTATCATTAAATTTAATGGAAACTTTCAAGTCCGTGGCAAATGAGTTTACTTTAGTTAGATAGGTTCCTGTTCTAAGCGCTCAAGAAAAGTTTCAATTCCATACGTTTCTTTTTACTTAGTCAAGTTCGTGCTTGTAATAAATTGATAGCAGAATTTAAAAAAAAAAATAAACAGCCCGCCGCGTGTTACACGAACAATTTTTTGGTTACCTCTTCCCCACCCCTAAACTATTTAATCTAATTTTAGTCTACTAATCTCATTATATAATTTATTAAATACTTTTACCTTGTAAGGTATTTAAAATTTTATTAATTTAGACTTAAAGTTATTGATACATTATCGTTTAAAAATCGACTTTTTTGTTACATTCCCACTCATCAAAAACCTAGCCCACTTCTAGATGACCTAGAAAATCAATATTTAGTACTATGATAGCCTGTTATGTGTGATACTTGTATATACAGGAAAAATGGGTATGGGTATCAAGCAAATGAAAAGAACATCAATAATGAAAGTTAGATCGCATAATGTAAGAAAATAGATTGAGAGGAATAATGATTTTGATAATAAAAATGTTCTAATAATTAAAAATATTAAACAATTTCCTAATGTACGTTACCCCATTAAAAATATAAGTAAGAGCCAAGTTCAATATTGAGTAATGCATTGCTCTCGATTTAAAAAAAAATCAAATTGGAAATCTATAGGAGTGCCACGTCCTGTGTTGACTTGAAAGATAATTAAAGCTCTAGAGCTCTATTTTCTTCTTAAAAATGTTAAAAATAATTAAAGCTCAATATTTGACTTGGCTATTTTTGTCACCATGTCAAACTAATAGTATAAAGCGAGTTAAACTCAAATATTGAGATTTATTAAATTTAAAAATTAAAATCTCTTAAAATTATTTTTTAGTAAAAGTAAAAATAGAGTCAAAAGGTTTCTAAGAAATGATATAAGAGATAGAGATTCTAAAATGAGTGAAGAGCCATTATTAATTTCTAATATTCACCAAAGGTCAGTCCATCATGAGCTTCAAAAGATTCTTTTGTTATGGTCTCTTTTATCCAAGTAACAAGGAAATATGAGCAATCTCCGCATAAATTCAAAGTATATACATATATATACTGTTTTCTTGTTGCTTCTTATTGTACGATTAAGAACAAAGCTAAGATATAATGAAAGGCCTATTTTAGTTTCAAATTTCAACTGTTAACAACAAGGTAAAACTTCTGTACATTTGCGAGATAATGTTATTTAGAGGATCCTTGGCATTTTATTATCAGCCTTTGTTAAAAACATAATATATAAGTTGAGGCCAGTCGTGGCGAAGGAACACAAAGTGTGACTAGCGCTGTGAGTTCAATTTCCATTCGTGTCGAGGCAAAACGCAATGTTGAGTACTGCAACTCAATACGCAATGCCTCCATAAGTCTAACGAATTAAAGTAATATGTGGAATTATTCATATATCAGAAGGAAAGCCAGGTGGAACCAGGCCGTTTCACTAGTGAAGAATTTTAGCAAAATAATTTAATTTAAACATTTAATTTGATCTTCTTAGTTTAATGTTGAATTCACACGTCACTGCAGTTGATTGCCCTCGATAATTAGATTTATCGGTTCATTATTTAAGCGCACCCGAACGGAAAGTTACATTTGAAGTCAAGCTTTTCATTTTAAAGTATAGTATTTGCATATAATTAAATTGTTGATGTAAGTTAGGCAGAGGGAACCTAATCTTAAGAAACTCCGCTCCTATTAAGATTTTCATTCCTTACCGCTGAATTCTGAAGAAATAGAGTGTTAGGTGGTGGAACTCAACACCGCAGTTTTTGCCTTGTCTGGTGACCAGGTAAAAATCGAAAAAATTAAATGATTAAATATTTTTTTTCTCCGAGTGGGCCTGTCGCGGTTACAGCCGCCCTTCGCCACGACTGGCCTCAAACCCAAAATGGAACTGGCATGCAACAAGAAATTAATTATCACTTACTACAAGTATTTAATACAATTACTTCAATTAACTTCGACTGTATGATATAATAATAGTTTTTTAAATATAATATAATTTAATTATTCTGATATGACTCAGAATTATTAAGCAGCTTAGATTTTATCAAACATGTCTTTGTCTTCAGCAGCTAGTATGATGTCTAGTGAGCACTCTCGTGTCATCTCCCAAAGAGCGCCTTTGACATTGAGCTTTACTTTGTGAATGCACTTACTGGTTCATAGATTATGCCTGAGTTAATTTTTGTGCATTTTTAGGGGTATTGAAAATTTTTTTTTCATTTCTTCGCTCTGGTACTGAGGCAAAAGCGTGACGTTAAGTTCCACCACTCAACATGCAATTCCTCAAAAATTCGATGGAAATGGTGGAAAACGGAGTGTGTTAGCACTAGGTTCCCTCTGTCTATCTTGCTATTAGCGGGGTACAGCGTGAAGCTAATAAGAAAAAATATTTTAAAATGGCTTTCACATATAGAGTATATTGATATAAATAAAGGTCAAATGTAAAGATTAGATATTTATAAGATCATTTTATTTATATATCATACAAAAATATATTCAATTATTGTTACTTTAAAAAAGAATTAAATAAGACATTGTATTGTATAGAATATGTAAAAGAGAATACGTTAACTAAAAGGGACCCCTCGTATAAAGCTTTGTGTTCGCTTGAAGAAAGCGGAAAATCTAAAAAGATAACATATCCTCAATTGAAACATCTCATAAGCAAACTGTATGTGAACAGTCTTAAAAGTTATAAAATGAGATTTGAGAGTTCTAAATAAGTATTAACAAATTCGAGGCCGTCGTGGCGCAGCGGCACTAGGGTGTAACTGTAACGCGACGGTTGTGGGCTCGATTCCACAACCTTTTCCATTTCTTCACCCTGGTGACGAGGCAAATCGCGGCGTTGAGTTCTGCCACTCAACACTCAACGCCTCCAGAATTCGGCAGAAAGTGTGGAACGGAGTGTCTTAACAGCATGTTCCCTCTGATTACTCTGATGTGTGCGTGATACAGGTGAAGCTGATTTTCATAAATGTGATTTGTTATAAATATTAATTAATACAGTCAATGTCCTTAAAGTTGTCGTGGCGTAGTAGATTCGATTCCCACTCACAAACAACAAATCTGAGTGAGCGGAGTGTCTTAACACTAGATTCATCTGTCTACACTGCTATATGTGGGATACAAAAATACAAAATGAAGATAAAAAAAAAAACAATATTCTTTGAAATATAAAAATTTACTTTTTTTACGCATAATTTAATACATATGTATTTAATTTGATATATATCTGTTCTTGTTTCAGATATTGCGATGTGGGTGAAATTGTAGCAGCCTTCACGGATTATAAATAATTGGAACAAATTGGCAATGCTTCATTGAGAACGTGTAAAATGTATATCGTTAACATGATTGTCGTGTTGTTTGTGTTGGTGAGTGTTGTTTATGGAGAAGTGAACTCGACGGAGGGTAACGGGTCCCGCATGGCGTGGATGAAGAAACTGGTGGACCACCATGACTGGTTAAGCATCTTTAATGGAACTAACTCAATACCGCAACAGTGTGAAGGTGATTTGAAGCTGTACATTAATGCTTTGAATCAAGGTCAACTGTGGGCTTCTAAAAGTGAGTGGATTTACTTATTTTTTTTTAGCAAAGTTCTTACGTTATAATATGCAAGAATTGCATCAAAACGAGAACATCCTACACTGTAGGAAAAAAGTATAAAAATATTTAACATTTAACACTTCTCGCATCTCTTTCACTAATAATCAAACACTCTTCTTTTGAGGCTTTGGTTTGGTAAAAGCAAATTCCGAATGAAATTAAATTTAAGATAATTAAAGCCACAAATCTTGAACTCCTTCCGTTTGGTTTCCATCGGGATCACTTAATTGAGTTATTCTATAAATTTTAAATACGTACTCTCTATTTACTTTTAAATTTAAAATTTTGTTCTTTAATAATGTTTGTATTTATCTTGGACTTTCGGTTCTCGTCTAGTCAATATCATCGTAACATTTAGATATAAATAAAAAAATGTTAATTGGTATTATCATAGGATATGAAAAAAATAAACCAAAATTGGAATTTAATCCTTCATTCCAAGGAAATTCCAATTCCAAGTGAAATATTTATTTAAGTTTATATTTTCATTTTCTTCGCTCTGGTGTCGAGGGCAAGCACGGTGTTGAGTTTTGCCACTCAACACGTAATTCCTCCAGAATTCGGCAGACAGTGGGGAACGGAGTGTCTTAACACTAGGTGTACTCTGCCTACCCCGCTGTGTGCGCTGATATATTTTTTTATTTAAGTTTTAATGAAATAATTAAGAATATCGTTATAATAATAAGATTTAAAGCGTAACTTGGGTTGGTTTTTAAGTACGTGTGTATGTTATTTAATAACATATTTATCTATACATATAACAATATTATTCCATGTATCATACATGGAATGATATTGTATTCGATTCGATTTCGATGTTGGATTATTGGGTATTTTTTGTAATATGTATTAATTACAGTTATTTTACAAAGAATATTATTAATCCCTACACAAATCAAAAATTTAACTGCTTCTGAACGAGTAAATTAAATTAGTCATTGACATCACATATGACTGTCACTGACAGTCTGTCAGTCAATTCTGTTTATTAAATGAATAATCATGTATTGGAACGCCATAAATAAAGAACAACAACAATAATCATATAGTTTAAGCGGGCGAAGCCGCTGGCGGGCCGCTAGTGTACAATATAGTCAATAGCAATACAATATAGTAATACAAAATGTCTTTTTTTTCATTTATTTTTTTATCTTTTTCTAACTTTAAAAATATACCTAAGGAAAGTGATAAGTGATTACGTTCTTCACTATCAGTCTATTTAAAACATTATGTGTGTTTGCGTGCAGGATAGTGGACATTAATATCTCGTCTCGTGTAATTAGACCGTGGAAACGAATATGTAATATAACCATATCTCTTATATGATGGATAAAATTCTCGGATGGTTTACAGGATATTTAATGTACTCTGATGATACTTAGTATGTAGTATAATGATTAATTATATAAGAAAATAAACAAAAACAACAGATAAAAGATTATAAAGATTATGTAATTTACATCAAATCTGTTGAATCTGGGCTTAACCAATCTAACCTTTTACAACAACTTTTATTAGTTTAATCAACTTCACGCTGTATCCGGTATACAGCAGGGTTAAGGCGCTCCGCTCCCTACTATCCGCAGAATTCTGGAAGCATTGCGTATTGAGTGAAGGAGCTCCACGCCGTGCTTTGACTGGACACCAGAGCGAAGAAAATATTAAACATTTAACTTCCTCGAATGGGAATCGAACTCACAATCTATCGCGTTAACAGCCACACCCTTGTACCGCTGCACCACGTCTGGCCTGACAACACAACATATATAAAATACAAAAAATTACCTAACAAATTTAACCTCGATTCAATTGCGTATTAATAAATTAATACGCAATTTAATAATTATTATAGAGTTACAAGATCATTGACCTTATTTACGGTATAACGGCGCAGCGTAGTAAAAGCCTCTTCTGTGACTAATTACGAAACGACCCAGACCAGGTCTGGCGTAAAAAGCCGGTGGAGTGGGCGTTAGCGTTGTTTTGCGCTTTACATTTCTATTTATACTTGGAGTTGAGTATATAAATAAGGATCAGCTCGCTGTATTCCGCATAAAACAGGGTAGGCAGAGGGAACCTATTATTAAGATACTCCATTTCCCACTTGCCGCCGAATTCTGGAAGAATTACGTGTTGGGTGGCGGAACTCAACGCCGCTTTATTGCCTCGACACCAGAGCGAAATGAAAATATAAATTTAAATAAATATTTCCTTTCCTCAAGTGTGGATCGAATCCATAACTGTCGCGTTATAGTTCCACCCTTGTGGCGCTGCGCCGCTTTGGTAATGAGTCAAAAGCGCGGAGATGAGTTCCGCCACTAAACTTCTGAACATAGCTCGGCGGAATGTGGGAAACCGAAGTGTCGTAATGGTAACAGAGTGTCTTAACACTAGGATCCTAGATTTTTTCTCCCTACCCTGTTATGTGCATACAGAAAGATAATGTTATTTTATACGCCAAGATGCAAAATGACATACAATACATTGAAAAGTAATACCAGGTATCTTTAAAAGATTGACCTCAATACTCCATGCCTTGTAGATAGATGCCTTTCCATAGCTTGTTATGTAACGGAGAAGCCGCGAGTCACGTGTACGGTATTCAGTAAAAGCTGCCTGCAGGTGTGCCGGCATTTTGTTGAATCTTTTAATCTCATTGATTTTCCTTAAAAATATGAGGCCGTCGTGGCGCAGTGGTACAAGATGTGTGGTTGTGGGTTCAATCCTCGCTCGATTGAATGAATTGTTATTTCACTTAACATGCAATGTCTCGAAAAATTCGGCGGAAAGTGGAGAGAGGAGTGTGTCTTATCGCTGGGATCTCTCTGCCTACGCAGCTGTATGCGGGATACAGCGTGAAGCTGATTTTAATCTTAATAAATTTTCCTAAGAGTATTACTATTTTGACATATCTTTTAATATTAAAGTAGTTTCATCCAAGAAGCGCAGTTTCAAAGAGATAAAAGCTTTTCATCTGCAGATGGAAATGATAATAAAATATTCTGTGATGTTTACTTTCATTTATTATTTTATTCTTTGCATATATTTTATTAAATAATTTATTAAATCAATATAAGTAATCCCAAAGAGAAATAGAAGTACATTCTTATGTCATACATAGATATATTTCAGAAACATATTTCAAGATTTTCTAAATAGGTTAAGCCATTGTCACTGACATATTTTACCTAGAAAAGGGAAAAAAATCCAATAAATCTTTTTATATCTTTTTCTATTTTTATTTCTAACAATTTAAGTTATTTTAAAATGATTGGAAAATCAAATCGACTATACCTATATCTTAAAGACGTTGAAAAAGTCATATAAAAAATCTTATGACAAAAATAAGAAATGCGAGGCAAATTTTCCAGTAAAGCGATCTAGGTCTGTCAACGAATTTTATAGCTTAGAGAATGAAAATTGGAAAAATTCAAATATTCCTTTTACAAATATACACGAAACATGGAAATATATTTGAAATTGAAATTTTAGCATACGAGGTCTTCGTTGTATTGAGAGTCTGCCCAAATTATTTTGCTCCGAGTACCGAAAATGTTTGCATTCTCATTTTGTGATATATTTGTGGAACTCGAATACGTTTACGGTCCTCTGGAGTAAAAATTTGTTTATTAATGTTGTCATAACAAATTTAATATTAACATGAATACGCTTTCGAAGCCATTCGTTGATCTCCACGGGGCACAGGGGTGTGATTATATGCGACTGGTTGTGGGTTCGATACCTACTCTTAGAACTAGTAGTAATATTAGATATTTTCATTTCGTCGCTTTGGTGACGACGTGAAATATGAGATTGAAGTTCCACCACTCAACACGGTATGCCTCTAGAAGGCACAAGGTGTGACTATAACGCGACGGTTGTGGGTTTGATCCCCACCAGAGGAACTGAAATATTTATTTACGTTTATATTTCTATTTCCTCGCTCTGGTGTCGAGGCAAAGCGCGGCATTGAGTTCTGGAACTCAACACGCAATACCTCCAGAATTCGGGAGAAAGTTGGGAACGGAGTGTCTTAACACTAGGTTCCTTCTACCTAACCTGCTGTGTGCGAGATACAGCGTGAAGCTGAAAAAATGAACACGTTTATTCCCACAAACAAATTTGGAATTGTTTTAACTCACTCGTATTTCACAGACTCGTATGTATATATACCGTTTTGCATATATTTGCTGTCTCCTTTGAAAATATCCAGTTGTAAAGTTCTTTGACACAGCCATTTTTCAGCGTTTCAAGTATAGTGAATAAGTCCTTTGGAAGGTTTATATGAGGTGTCGAGCTCACCTTTCATACGCTTCCATATATCATTGCCTTGAACAATACCTTTTTTGTATTTCTTTCACTACGAGAAAACGTAAAGCGAGACTGTTTGGATCTTCTGATATTAGAGAGACTAATGTTTTTATTCTTGTTTTGTAATATTATGAAATTAAGTTTATTGTTAGAATAATATTTCTATGGAAAAGTTCGTCGTTTTACCAATAAAAATAATGATTTGGATAATAGTCGTAGGGACACAAAGTGTGAGTGTTAACCAATGGGTTGTGAGTTCGATCCCCATTTGAGGAAATGAAAAATTTATTTAAATTTATATTTCCGTTTCTTCACTCTGGTGTCGAGGTGGCAAAAGGACGGTGTTGAGTTTTGCCAATCAACATACAAAGTCTTCAAATTCGGCGTAAAGTGGGGCACGGAGTGTCTTAACACTAGGTTCCCTCGGCCTACTCTGTTATGTGCGGCGTAAAGCAATTTTAAATTTGATTATGTTATACAGTAAAGTAGCTTACGAGAAGCCTGAATATGCCACTTGTCGGCTTTGAGGCCCTGACAAGCTACAGTACAGTAGATATAGACTTTAATCTACTTAAAAACAAAGCCACGATGTTTCTTATG
>DWGR01000718.1:0-19929 GCA_018247715.1 Heliconius burneyi | reverse complement strand
TGCGTTGACTTAGAACATTGATTTTTTTCCGGTGCTCCAAGGGATCGCGGATCAGAATATTTGATATTAATTACAGATTGATATATCCACACAATTCCGACATAAATACTATTGACAGACGGATAGATGTGATAAAGTGATCCTATAAGAGTTCCATTTCTTCGTTTTAGGGTATGAGACACTGAAAGGGGTGGACACAAATTATACAGATAAAATTATTGCGATAATGCGGAAACTAATTTAAAAAGACTCGTTATTCTTAATTAAAATCCGCCCGAAAGATTTATAAAATGGCTCGAAACGGGCTGGAAACATTTCTTTGACGCTAATCTACGAGATGATGAGAACCATTCAATGGTTCTGGAGTTTCTGGGTATTTTTATGAAACTGCACCAGCTATTATTTGATAATTGAAAATAATATGATGATGTGTACGTATAGTGAGTACGTTAGCGTATGAATGTATGTATGTAACTGTGTGGGTGTGTTTCGTGACTTTTATTATGTTTGCTAAAAAAGATAGGGCAAAGTTGATAAGTTATAAAACATATATTCAATATTTTATTGTTTTCACTGTATAATATGGGATTTTATCTAATCTTCGTCTATTGGACACGACTTAGGCAGTAGATGAGCCTACAATTGTGAGTTCGAGCCCCACTCAAGGGATGTGGCTGGATGAATGAATTTCACCATACAACACATTATCTCGAAAAATAGACGGAAAAATAGACGAAGATGGGAATGTCGCACCTACAGGTTTAAATTGTATCTCCAAAATATCATAATACTTAAATACAAAGATATATGAAATATATTGCTGTGAAAAAATCTTTCATTCGTACACATGTACTCGTACGTAGCGTAAACTCGATGTTTTATTAATGCCAGTCTTCTTTACACGAGTCAAAGTACTCTGTTGAGTCAACAGTGCGAGCGCACGTATAAGAATGTTTTGTACGGACTCTAGGAAAACATTGAAGCTTCTAGTTGTAGTTGTAGTACTAGTTGTTTCTTTTCTTTGCAAGAATTTTGTTTAAAAAGGCATTTTTGAGTATGCTAAGTTCGGCTATAAGGTAGATGTGAATTTGTATATATATTACCAGAGCGTACACATACCACCTCGTATGTGTACGCTCTGGTAAATAGATAAAACAGCACAGAGACACAAATGTCTGCGCTGTTTTATCTGTGTGACTGTTAACGCGACTGGTTGTGGTTTCCAAGCATGGCATTTAATTCTGCCACTCCACACGTGATGACTGCAAAAATTCGGCGGAAAGTAATGGAAAGGAGTGTCTATGATGGAGCCAGGATCTGAGTAGTCGTATTCTTCATATAGTATATAATTCTAATGATATTATTTTAAGTGATAAAAACGTTTTTTAAAGCGATATTTACTTTAAATAATAATGTAATTGAAAGCGACTTATAAAGCGTTCCTGTCCGTTTACTCCATACTCGTACATACATACAAGTACAGTACAGAGCTGCAATCCGATGCAAATTTCCGCTTTGTCGAATACCAATCATGTTTGTACAGGCAACGCAGTGGTGTGGCTCCGCTGTGTTTATATACCGACGATAGTGCGCATTCGATTTAAAAAAACCCAATATAGTTTTTTAAATTTTGTATTCACATCAAGTCCATGAAATGAAAATTTCATATAAATTTCAATTATAGCGGATTTTAAGAAAGAGGAGGTCAGTTATTCGGTTGTATATTTACCAAAAGAGAATCGTATCTCAAAAACCGGGTATATCATATGCGGGATACAGCGTGAAACTTTTTTTTAAAACGAAATTCTTTTAAATTTTCACATAAAATATCTAAAAGATCGCATGCATTCATCACACTCGACCGCCCGAGTCAAACGTCGCTTTTGTCCCGTTAATTGTATTTGTAACTTAATAGGGCGATTACATGCATTTGTACGGCTGACGAAGGTCGCCGCGTTCCCGTAGATCACTCTTGGCCCTCACCACTGTCTCGGGCTTTGTTAGTCGAATGGAAAATTACTATCGGAAATGTTTGACGAATTTTGAATATTATAATGTATGCTAATATTGTTAAGCTGGGCTTGCTTGGTTGAGCGTGTTAATCTCTCTAAAGTTTTGAATCGTTTTTTTTTTGTTAGCCCATTTATCAAAACTTATATCCTATACTTTCTCGTGACGCAAGGCACACGCATTCGACTGTAAGCGTGAAAGGTTATGGGTTGATTCCTACCCGGTGAAATGAAATACTAAAAATATTATTTCCGCACTCCAGTAATGGGGAAAAAACACGGTGTTGAATTCCGCCACTCAACATGCAATGAAATCGTTCAAAAAATCAATACGTATGTAATGTCAATCAATATGTATAAACTAGTTAGTTATATTTATAACGGTAATAAGTAAATTTTAGACGCGAAGTTATATGTCCAATAGTAGAACTGAGCGCCGCGCTCACTAGAACAAAGAAACAAAATAATTTCTGAATATGGGGGACGAAAGATGAAACTGGGACTGCTGCCTGGGTCCCTACTGATACTATTTTTGCTTCACGCTGTATCCCGCACATATCAGATTAGGCAGAGGGCACCTTGGATATAGTATTAAGACACTCTGTTGCCCTTAAGAAACATCCGTTCACTATTTTCCGCCGTATTGAATATTTAGTGGCGGAACTCAACTCCGCCTGGAAGCCTAGTGTTAAGACACTCCATTCCTTTAAAGCAGATTTATACATGCAGTTCATAATAAAGTCTTATTTCAATTCGCTGTAAAAGTTAAGAGGATGTTGGTTTTGAGATGAAAGCGTCGTTTACGAAGTGATTTTTGGAAATTTCACCTTTGAAATTACGCAAACCGAGGGTGGTGTTACTCACCGAAAGTAAAACTTTTGATACATTTAATTATTGATTTAAATCTCTACGCAGTCGTAGCGTGATTTTAAATACGACAAATTGTGGGTTTGGTTCCCACTTAGGGGAATGGAATATGTCATATTTCCGTATCATGGCTCCGCGACGAGGCAAAAAAAACGGTAACGTTGAGTTTTACCACTCAATACTCATTGCCTCAGGATCAGGCGGAAAGTGATGTATCTTAAGGGAAACGCAGTGTCTTAACATTAAATTTTAAGGAGCCTGCCCATATAGCAAAGTCACAACGTGAAGCTAAAAATTTGGCATAAATCTGTAGATGACACGTCGCGTGTAAGCACGATAGTTGTGGGTTCGATTTCTACTTGCTGAAATGAATTATTTTCAATATCTTGTTCTGGCCTCATAAGGCAAAAGTTAATTTCGGTCACTTAACACGCAGTGTTTCGCATATTGGGCGGTGTGTGTCGACAACGAAGTGTCTTAACCCTAGGTTCCCTTCTGCCTACTCTGCTGTATACGGATACCGCGTGAAGGTTAAATAAAAAAATACCCTACCAGTTCGGTAACCTATACGGTTATTTCAGATAACATTTAGATATACTAGTAACTTAAAGAATTAAAAAAACAAAAACAATAACTAAAAATATACATTATATTATAACTACAGATACAAAACGAATACGAACAAAGTAATACAAATCAAATTATTTCAACCAATCAACCAGACCTAAAAGCATCTAAGTGATATATAAAAAAATCACGGAACCCCTCTATCCTCACCCGCCTCCCTTCCGCCCGAGGGAACTAACATTCCTGGAGGGTACAACTTTCTAACTAATCAAACTGTCTTAAAGCCTCCCCTAATATCGACTGGCCAAAATTATTCTTGTTCAATGCGCTTTTCTTTATCTTCACACGTTTTGCTTATTATGGGGATTTAGATAGAAGCTCTTTACTTAATCATCGATTTTAAGTTTGATTTTCAGTCAGGGTAACTAATAATTTTCATTTCTCCGCTCCACCAAGACAAAATACGGCGTTAAGATTTGTCACTGTTTAGGATTCCGGCGGAACTTAATAAGTGGAATGTCTTTACGTGAAGTTCTTCCTGTTTACTATGGTTTATATTACATAAAGAGCAAATACTCAAAATTAGAATAAGAAATTTAATATGCAATCTTGTTTTAATTTCTACCATATGGGGAATTCCACGCGAAGCGGACAAGTAAACAAAGTCGGAGTCTTCGTTTTTGGTTATTTTTCAATATGTTGGACCTTCGTATATAGGTCCTCAATGCAATTGCATACTATTTTAATTGTTTACTTTAGAAGTTATGGATGCTCGAAGTCGTGAGCGACTGGTGGACATGCTGATTCAAATCACAATATCCAGTGTTAATAAGTGACAAATAAATATATAAAGTAGTGAAATAGATTCCTCATTAAGTGTGCTTTTTAATGGTAAAAAACTTTAATTAATAAAAACGTTATTTTATTTTGTATAAAAAAATAATTATAAAATGAATTTTCAGAAGCGCGGCGTCCGATGCCGCGCTTTGCCTTACAAAAATCTTTAATTCTTCTACGTTTTAAAAATTTGAATCTGTAATTTGATTTAGAAATAGATAAAGGTAATGTACATAATGATAATTTCACTATTACAATATGTTATTGTATGTACAGATATATACAGATGTAGAAGCAGCGGCACATAACGAGCGCCGGACGATAAATGCGACGCTTATGAGTAAGGGAAAGAGAAATATATTCCCAAAATAAAAAATATAATCCTTTCCCTGAATAAAAGCGAACTCATTACCACCACGTTTCATTCAAACATCTAACTACACCACGGATGTGTCAACAATATAAACTTTGAACGTACGAGTATGTATTCTGTTTACTAAAAGGCGCAGACTAACTTTATCCAAAGCATAAGTTTGTTCCACTGTATTCCAAATAGGAATTCTCAAGTGAGTTTCTTACACTGTGCTAAAGGTAGAAAGAACCCCATGTAAGCCTCAGGGGAAGGACCTTATGTTATTATTTGTTTATTAATAGTTTAATCACGTACTCATTTATATAAGATCTTTATATTTAATTTAATGAATCTGAGGCCAGTCGTGGCTCACGGGCACAAAGTGTGACTGTAGGCGTGACAAGTTGTGGGTTCGATTCCCACTCGGGGAAATTAATTAGTGTCATTTTCTAGCTCTGGTAACAATTTTTACCACGTACAGTATAAAATTGGGTGGAAAGTGTGGAACGAAGTAGCTTATCCCTTGCCTTCCCTGCTATCTGCGGGATACAGCGTGAAGGTAAAAATATTACATGTTCTTTTTTAGCTTCTCCTATGTTTTTAATAATTTAATAGCAGAAGAGAAAATAATTAATCACCGTCAATATTACCGTCGAATAACCTTCACGTTAAAAGTTTCAGTCAAATAATAAAGTTATCAAGACATACTTCTACTAATTAATGAATTTAATATGTTTAATTACAAAACGATAAACTTTCCCAAAAGATACAAATCAAAGGAACATTTTCTTTATATGTATTTGTAAACGAAAATTTGTATTAACTTCTTTGACGAAGCAGATATAATAGAATAAAATGGAAATTAAATTTCACTTTTCCCCCAAACATGAGGTTGTAGTGGAGCAGTGGGACGGAATCTGATTGTAAACGTCACGGTTGTGAATTTGATTTCCACTCGGAGCAAAGATTTTAATTTTTTCCCTCTCCTGTACACAACCAATCCACCAACTGGCCACTCCACACTCGGTGTCTCGAATATTTGGCGAAAATTTGGGAATTGATTGTCTTTAGATTATCTTATCTCTGCAAGTAGGTTACGCACAGTAGTGCGGGAAAAAGCGTGGTTATGAATATACATAAACGCAAAATAAGCTTGTATAATCTCTATTGCACATAATAAAAATAGACAATCTAATCTCTAATCTTCGAAAGTACTGAACCGATTTACTTCAAACTTTCAATAATTATTTTGTTTATCAACATCTAAATGATTTCTAAAAATTAATTATTAATAATAATTTCATCAAAATCGGTCCATTAAAAAAAAGTTATCGTCGCTTGAATAAACTCAAGGTATTAGTTTGCCTGCAAAAAATATATAGCAATCTATATCTATACAAAGATTGCTATATTAATATATTCAATAGTAGGCCGCTAGTTATACATATACATACATAAAAGAATTTCGTTATCGTGTGACAGACACTTTTGAACTTTAAAAGTTTAAATTTGGCCGTATGTAGTAGGTTTGACGGTCGAAATCCCACCGGCATCGGGAAAAATGGGATTTTCCATTTTAAAATCCTAACAATCAAAGTGTTCTCAACTCCTTTCTGAGGAGTATATTATTAAAAAAATGACAAGAATGAAACCCACTATAGTCCTCCTCCTTTACTTGAACTGCTCCACGGCTCACAATTTTATTATTAGATAAAACAAAAAGCTCGACTTAAGTAGGATTTGGTTGTAAGATGAGGGGCCTATCGAACTTTATTGAGTAGATAAAGTAATAGTTCGGGCGGACTGGGATACACCTACGTCGGGAAGGAGCCCCTCTCAAAAATAAATCAAGGAAATCGATTTATAAGCTTTACTTTACATTACTTTAAGGACTTTTAAGCAATCTGGTTTGCTTACTTTGCTAACCGTTGGCGAGTGAGTTTTCTTTTTATATTTTTCAGGAAGGATAAGAAGAATAATTATTGTTTTTGTACAATAATATTAATATAGTACCTACTTGGTTTTACCCATAAAATATTTATGTTGGTATTACAGAAGAAAAAAGAA
Source organism: Heliconius burneyi (assembly GCA_018247715.1). Taxonomy (NCBI): domain Eukaryota; kingdom Metazoa; phylum Arthropoda; class Insecta; order Lepidoptera; family Nymphalidae; genus Heliconius; species Heliconius burneyi. The sequence continues at coordinate 13,230 of DWGR01000718.1, read as the reverse complement.
AGCAAAATGTATGCTGTGGAGATACGATCCTTCGTAGGATATGCGGAGTCAGTCAGTCACACGAACTAACCTTAAATAGATTACTTACTTCAATTATATCCTTGTCCACCAATCACATATGTAAGTAGGGTAAGTAAAGACAACCAAATGTTAGTAAAGGTACTCCCTTTTATACTTTCCGCCCAATTTTTAACTGCAAGTGGCAATGGAACCCACAACCGTCGCGTTTAAGTCAGAGATTGTGTTTTAGTAATCAAATTAATAATTATTTAAGTTAGACTTACAACGTCTTGAAATTCATTAATGATCAGCGTTCCAGTTTTAAAGACAGTTCGGTCGAAGTCGGTTGTGGTTTATACCCGAGATTCTTAAATAATAATTAATTTGGATGAGGTTTTATCATTTATAATGGAAGTTTTATTCAAAGAATATTTATTTATAAAATAATGTAAAAACAATTCTAAAATATTGATAAAGTTAGTAAAATATCAAAATTAGTTATATTTTTATTATTATTTACATAAACAATACCAATGATAAGAATACTGATTAAACTTATAATAATTCTCTCTAATAATCAATCCCGTCCCGCATGTAAGTTAGGCAAAAGGAGTTTAGTGTTCAGACACTCCACTCCCCGCTTTCCGCCCGATTCTCGCGACATTGCGTGTAAAAAAGGTGGACACCAGAGCGATGAATTGAAAATTTAAAATATTGCATTTCCTTGTGTGCAGTCGCGTTTATATTCAAACGCACCAGCGCCGCGACTGGCTTAATTGTCTTATAAAAATAAAATTAAAATCAAATCACTTAAAATACAAGTTATAGCTATAACTATATACAATACAAAATCTCCATAAAAACCCTTCGAATACCGTTGATCCTTAGTCTCGGGGGTAAAATTTTAATTTGCCGCTGCGGTGAGAGGAAAGGAGAGGAGGCGGGGCTCAGGTGTCTCGGCCTGATGGCGTCTCGATTGGAATATTACAGCACAATAAGATGGTTCTTGGTTTGATTGTTGCCTGTTTTTAGATTACGAAATGAGAGAGCTATTGATAAATCACTATCATTTTGTGTTTTCGTTTTTGTTAGCGGTCTGTGTAGGATTTGGATATTTTTAGCGCTAACCGAACGCTTGGAAATAATATAGTGTAAAATGATAAAATTTTATGCTTTACCATCCATATGGACAATATATATATATATATATATATTAACTGTGTATATCAAAGTGGGCATTTGTGTGTAGTCCGCTCTTCATTTTCGGCGATATTCGATGCATCATCCAGAACCAGGAAATGTTTTAATAATTCATTCCCCCGAATGAGAGTCCTACCCAAAATTGTCACGCGTACATCGTCAGATGCTGAGCCGCTACGTCACGACGGTGTCAGCGTAGGTTTTTTTTATTTCAATAATATCAAATATTAAAACTAGGCGGCCCAATGTGCCACCAACCTTATTGTATATCTTCAACACCGCCGTGATTATTTCCGTTCTCAGATGCGTCTCCATTTTTAATGAACAATCATAACCAATCTGCCTTTCGTACCGAAATAGAATAATATAGAACATTTGTACAAAGATAATTATTCTCTATCTTTTATTATCTTCACTAAATTCGCAATATTTTCCAGATAGATGAGTTAATATTTTATTAGTACTGCAAAATTTTCATAATTTAAATCTAAATAATGAAGTACCTACATATTATATAAGTACATGTTTTCCGGTTGTTCCAGTCCGTGGAAACAGTGTTTTAACACTGTCTTTTATTTCTCTACCTGCCAGGTATATGCGGGATACAACGTAAAATAAAAAAATATGAACACTCGCACACATAAACATACACATATACACATATACTCGTATAGCTATATGTATGTGGTGATTGATTTATAGAAATCGCAGGATTTCCTTTGTCACACGTCCCTTACACTACGGAACCCCCGGGACTTGGAGAGCGCGGGACCATCATTTACATAACGCGAGGCCAATCGTCTTTTAACTTCTAAGTTTTAGATACTTCTAAATACAATATTTTGCCTTTTGTGTAGAAAAGTTAAGCTCTGTATGACTTGTATTGACTACAATTGTGAATTTGATTCCCAATTACTCAATTATTCTACTCAATGCGCAATGTCTCAAAATCGGCAGAATATGAGGAAGTGTCTTAATTATATGTTCTTAGGTTCCGTCTGCCTACTCTGCCATACTCGGACAATGCTATATGAAGTTAAAATAATTGTAAATAATCTCTCATAATACCTGTACCATTGTGTTCATCGATCTACCCTCACCTGTATAATCTAGAACATGTTTACATTCCTCACCTCGGCGACGCCAAATGTGAGATTAGTAACGATAGCAATTATGATAACTGCTCAATTTGGCCTCCACTCCCAGCTGTTATGTAAGGTCGGCTACTCCGATACGGAGTGTCCGTGCCTGTATCACAGTGTACCTACTTATTCTATGAACCAAATGCTCAACATTATGATAAAAATAATTAAGGTTTTCGTATATTTCGTTAAACTTTATTTATAATTTAACAAAATAATTATATCAAGCTTTTACCTTCTGAAGTTAACTGAAGTGTTATCTTATAAATCGCTCTTCATTCTAAGGTCGATTTTAAAATATTTTAAGATATTTTTAGTCTCTCTTTTTTATTAATACTAAACCGGTGATATGCTGCATAAAAAATATGCCTACAGACAGACATGAAAGAAGGCAAAAATAATAAGAAGAAAATTGAGGCCGTCATGGCGCAGCGGCACAAGAGTGACTGTAACGCGACAAAGTGAAATATTTATTTACTACTCTGCCACTCAACACGCAATGCCTCCAGAATTCGTCTACCCTGCTGCGTGCGGGATACAGTGTGAAACTGTATTTTTTTATTACAATAGTATTAAGGAATTACAATAGCATATTCCATGAAAGTAAAGTCACGAGCGAAATACTAGTATTTTATAAATATGTCCCCACCAAATTTCAACTAGAGTAATGAAATATGAATACCCATACGCCTTCAGAATTAATAGGAGGGGAAGCCCCGAGTCGGACCCGCGCTAACTAAACACCTCGGGGCGAGAAACTACTGTACACATACATGGTATGTACATGGAAAATAAGATCACATCTGTCGAAACAACAGAGTGTGTTTACGTTAAAATGCTTCGTAGAAACAGTATTTTATCTGCGTCACGCTCTATCCCGCATATATCGAGATAGACAGAGTGAACCAAGTGCTTAGACATTTTATTCCATACATCATCCAAGTTTCAAAACATGTTGCGTTTAACTTAACGCCGCGATATGTTTTCTTATCAGATACAGAACATGACAATATTTTAATTCCTTGAATAGGAACCATCATAGAATATTGAATAGCACTCTAAAGTCATATTTAAGCAATTTAAGTGGAATACCGGAGAAAATAGTCATTGGAACGGCGTCTTAATAAACTAAACTGCAGTCGGAATTCCTATAGATGCAGTGTAAGTTATGTTATTATAGTAGTAATGTGAGGTCGTCGTCCTAATGTTTCTCGGCTCTGGCCGATAAAATTTGCAAAAAGTCGAAAACGGAGTGTCTCAACTCTATGTTTTCTTTGTCTATTCAGCTATATAATGCTATATGTGCAAGCAAATTTGTGAAGCTTTTTTTGCAGTGTTGCTTTTTTACCTTTACCACACACAGCAAAGTAGGCAGAGGAAACCTAGGAAACTAGTATTAAGTCATTCCGCCATTCATTAAAACAATTCTGTTCTCCATTTTCCCCCAAAGTCTAGAGGCATAGCGTGTCGAATGGCGGCACCCAACAGCGCGCTTTGCCTCGTTACCAGTTTACTTCATACCTCGTTACCACTCGAGGAAATAAACAAAAATCATTTCCTCGAGTGGACATCGAATCCACAACGTTTTACGTCACGCGCTTGTGCCTCTGAGCCACGACGGGCGTTTAAATGATTATGTCAATGTAAGTAAAAAGTGGTCGTAGGAAACAAGTGGCAAATTCGACAAATTGTATTGAGTGTTGGAAATCCATTGAGAAAATCTTAATATTTACGAAGTTTCTTAGCACTAAGTTCTCTCTGTCTACACTACTATGTGCGGGATACAGCGTGAAAGTGATTTAATTAAATTTTCAACATTTATAATATAATATACAAATAATTTTTCACGAAGAATTCTCAAATCTGACAGAAGTTAAATCTACATGGAGAGTGGACATAGAAATTACGTTAAAATGTTTGGAAGTCTCAGTCAGAAACGAAACGAAATGGGTGGGAATGAAACGAAATACGTTTCATTTCCACCGCGAACGTTATCAGTGCGGAGGTGCAATTTCTCTGACTGATCGCGAGTCCCTCTTGGGGACTTTTTTTTTTCTATATTATTGAACTGTTTCCTGAAGACATTAAAATTTGGTATTATTTGTACAATATTCTCGTTCCTCATTTTGCGTTTAATTTTTTTCTGCTTAGCTTAGCAATTATAATTACTTAAACATAGTCATTTCCCAGAGTTGGGATCTAACTCATAATATTAGTGAGTAAAATTTGTGAAAAATTCCTAACGATGTTGTCTTTAAGCAGGCTTTTTTTAGGTTGAGCTATTACTAATTAGATATGCGATAAAATCCAAGAAGGAAGAGGACAGTCGTGACGCAGGAGCACAAGTGTAAGTAAGGTTGTAAACGCGACAGGTGGTGGGTCCGATCCTGACCCGATAATATAAAATGTAGCGCGCGGCTTTAGGTTCCGCCACTCAACTTGCATTATCTCCAGAATTTCGCGGCAAGTGGGGAACGGACGTTTCCTAATGGGAATGGAAGTTCCAAGATCCTCTCTGCCTTCCCTGCTACACTAAAATATTCGTTACATTACTGCAATATAATAACTAAGTAATTCCCATTCCTTCGACAGTAGATCGAACTCACAACCACCGATAAACAAACCTAAACAGTCAGTCCGCACTCAATAGAAGTGATTATTCGCTCTGCCAGACAAAGCATAATATATATAAAGCATAATATATACATAATGAGCTGTAATAACTTAGCACTAGGTTCCCTCTATTATAAGCGGGAAAATGCGTGAAGCGGCTTGTTCTATCTACAAAATATTAATAATGACTAAAATACATTAAAATTTCACTCCCATTTACTGAATGAGCTAAGTGAATCGATATGACTCGTGGGACCGTTTGATTGCGATGCTACCTAGTTTTGCTAGCGTCGAGCTCTGGGGAGTTTGTTCATGATAAAATAGAGTATTGCTGATTGAAAATTTAATTTTTGAACTTCCGGTAATATAAGCATGTCATTGTAAAGTTGAGATGAGTTGTGGGTTCGATTCTCAGATTTCCCATTGGGGGATTAGATTATTTTTATTTGCTCGCTCTCAAACATCTCAACATTAGGTTTCTTTGCTTTTCTGCTATACTCGTATGTTAAATACAGTGGGACTGAAGAAATCTACAAAACAGATTATTTTTTACGAACTATTTCTAGTAGGGCTGAATTTTTTTTTTAATATTTTTTTTCGCTTCACAATGCATCTTACACATAGGTGAGTACTTACTGTCGTTAATAAATTTGTATAGAAATTACAAATTAATCAGAAGAAGCCGGGTCAAAGAACTGGTTTATAATTTGAATGTCAAATAATTGAGGCTTTCCTCAACTAGGTTTGATTTTAATTATTATCTCCTCCAAGGCAATGAGATTTCAGCTTTGAGCCGGTTGTCTTATTTTAATCTTTTATTTTTTAATCTTTCCTGACGAAAATTCTTACTTAGCTCAATTTTCTGTGTAAAGTGGAGACATTGTCATATTTTTGATGAAATGGTGGTAAGTTCGGATACTGTTTGAATAAAAATATAATTTTGGCGTAGCCGATATCAATTTTTTTAGGTGTCCAGCGGCGATTCGTTGTACCATTCAGGAGTCAGTGCGTCTTGTGTAAAACTAGCGTGTATGTGTATGTTCCCTATGACAAATAAAAATAACTAAGAGATAATATCTTCTTCCGACTTTCTGCCGATTTCTGGAGGCAATACTTGCGAGTGGCAGAAGTCAATACCGCGCATTGCCTCTATACCAAAGTGACAAAAATAAAATAATAAATTGCCCCTGTGGCCCGACTGGCCTCCAGAATTCGGCAGAAAGTACATCGTGATTAGTATGAGCTGAATGTAACTATTTTATAATATCTGAAAAAACTGAATTTTCTCAACTTATAATAATTGTATAATTAAGATTTAGTAGTTATACTTAACTTAGGTAATAATATAATAATATGGTATTATCTAGCTGGTCTGATGATGGAGCCAGGACCCAGGTTACTAGTAAACCACTCGAGCTTAGGCGCATACAATTTACAGCACCGAACACATTTTTAAAGACATTTCAGTTCTCCACTTCCTTTCTACGCGTGCCACAGCGCCACGTCTGGCCTCATGACAAAATAATACTAAATTAAAATAAATTCTTAGAACACGTCAAAATTCTCATTACCAAACAGAATATTAAATCAAAAATATATTAAAAACAAACGTTAGGGCCGCGCAATAAAAAATAGAAAATCACCGTTTCGCCGTCGGCGGCCAACCTTTGTAAACAACAGTCGGGCTCTATTACTGAAAATTTGCTTTAGAAATTAAATTACTTAATGTGTTTTGTTCTTTTGTTTTAATAATGTAATAACAAAGAAAATGTCTTGGATATTTCGATTTCTGTGAACTAGATTCTCTTTGGAGTTTTTAATTCTTATATGAAATACTTAGGCATATTTTGTTTCTATCATTTGTTACAATTCGTAGTATGGCCATAGAGAATATGCCTTTTTTAAATTTTTCGTTGTGAAATCCAAAATATGCTATGGTATAGATTTTTGTCCCCTAATATTTATATTATTATTCTGTAGTGTAAACGCGATAGTTGTGGGTTCAATCCCTAGAAGGTATAATGAATTACTTTCATTTGCCTGTTTTAGTAAAAATCGAAAGGATTTCGGATTGTGAAGAACGGAGTGTGTCATCACTAAGTTCTCTCTGACTACTCTACTTGGATAGATAATTGGTTGTAACCAAATACATGTATTTTAACTACAACATAAAGGTTTTCATCAAGATTCCTTTAATTTAATTGAGTTTAGTTGATTTTAATGCCGGGAAATAGGTGAATTATGAATACTTCTAGTTCATGCAGTCAAACTGTCTGTGGACTCAGCCGGTAGCGCCGCGGGCCGCGGAATATCTATTGGCTGTTAACGGGGACGGGGCTGACCACATTTTTTAGAAAACGCTCACAAAATGCTCCATATATTTATATTATACAGCTGAATGGTATGTTTGGTTGAACAAGACAATTTAAGGAACTATTTCGAATTAAAAAAAATGTTATATGTTAGATAATGTAATTGTGTAATTTAACGAGAAAGGTGCTCCTCTGGTGTTACATGGAGTCGTAGACGGCGGTGATCACTTATAATCAGGTGACCCGTATACTCCTTTGCCTTATCTTTTTCCATAAAAAAAGGTAAACAAAGGGTGTTAAGACAACACGATACATATTTTCGATGGAATTGAGATAATACGATTTGAATGGCGAAATTGATAGCCGCGCTTTGTCTTGTTACCAGAACAAGATCAGTCGAGAGGGGAAACAGTTAAAAAAAAGAAATTGATCTAACCCGATTCATAGTTGGTAATTGTGAAGACACCCTGACTCCATTATACTTACTGCCATTGCCTTATTAAAAGAAAATTCAATGAAAGTTCTTTAACTTCCTTTTACACTTATTGTAATGAATATCTGAGGTACTGAGAAGAGAATAGTTATTTTTGTAGTTCATTCTTATATTACAAATTAATTAACTGTCACACATTCCAAGCTTTGTCGAGCACGAAAATATACTTGAGACCGTCACGGCGCAGCGGTACAGTGTGTACAAGCGTGACGGTTGTAGTTTCAATCCTTACTGAGTTACTGACTTGTTTTTAACACCGCCGCATATCGATATGTACCTACATGACTTTCGCCACTGAATTACACAACGTTGACAAATTTGGCCGAAAGTGGCGAACAGAGGTTCTTAAAACTAGGTTTTCTCTGTCTTCCAGATTCAGGTACATTGTAATACAAAAAAAGGACGAAAATAATAAATGTAGAAAAGAAATTCCATTCTTACCATGCCTTAATTCTTTCTACAAAAATTATATTGAGTACAAAATATATATATTTCTTCCTTAATAAAGTATAAAATTGAACTATTTTAATTTAAGTTCCAAACTGTTCTTACCTCCCCGTTCTCCCCACTTGGAATGTTTGTATAAACACAAACTATCGACGAGTCGCAATGCAGTTGGTCTTCACCCGCTCACTCTGACAGACCTCACTTTGTAAAACACTAGCGACCCACACGCGGCTTCTTCCGCTTATACTTATTGTTATATTATAGCCAAATCTTTTCGTAAATTGTAGCCTGTCTTATTCTTATGTATAAGCTAAATTACTGTAAAGTTTGATCTAAGAGTGTTTAGTAGTTTTGGCGTCAAAGTGGAACAAAATTGTGTTGAATTCGAAAAATATTAAGTATAGATAAATAATGTTTATCTTTATTTACTTTGTTTTTTTAATTTTAAATGGTCCCTTAAACAGGTTGAAAACAGAGTGGAAGACATTTGACGAGGTGAAAGAGATATAAAGAGACCGTCAACCGTGGCGTTTGGCGGGTCATGCTCTCTGGCTACTCCGCCAGGGATAAAATGTGAAACTAGAAATATTTTGTTCCCCGCGTTAAGCAAGGTAGGCACAGGGAATCTGGCAAACTAGTGTCATGACACTTGGTTCACATTAAGACACTTCCATTTCCCACCTGCAGCTAACTTTTGAAGGCATGCCGAGGTAAGTGGCGGAAGTCAAAGCCGCTCTTGGCCTTGTTACCTGAGTGAAGAAATGAAAATATTAAATAATTTATTTCGTAGTATGGGAATCGAACCCGCGGCCTGAAAACCTGTCACTATGGTTCTATGGTTCACCAGTTTCTTCTTAGTATTAATACTATAGTATTATAGCATATATCTTACGCGTTACCTACTTAGTAAAATCAAATACACTTCTACATCAGTATACATTTTATTTCCTTACGAGATAAAAAGTCTAACTTTTTCTTCGACAAAAAGTTACCTCTTTGTACAAGTAACTAGCAATTTCCTCGGAGGGCAGATAAGGGGAATACCCAATACGGTCTAATGGGATATATTATAATAGATTGTGGGGTGTAGGTTCGATAACAATTATGTTAATAATAAGTTTTTATTGATTAAGATTATCGTATTTTGAATCGTCAATGAAAAAGTTTTTATTGATTTTAAAAATTATAGATTATTACTAACCGCGATAAAATATCCCCTGAGAAAATACAAAATCAACTGCATGAAGCTGCTAAAAGGAAACGTAGTTAACTGGTTTTGAATCTTTATCCACTTTTCAGCTGTTAGTGGAGCGATAAAATGGGAATAACTTACACCCTTGAATAGAAATCGTACCCACAATGTCGTTTTACAATCAAACGCTGTGATGCTGCGCTACGACAGCCTCATTTCTTTTTAATAAAATGCTTTAATAACATTTTATCCTTCCGACTCGCGTCGCTTTCATGAGAACCTAGTGTCAAGACACTGGCTTATCTTGTCAACATTCTCACGTGTGGGAATCGAATCCACAAACATCACGTTTATAGTCAGAGGTTTTTCCACTGTGCTAAATTGTTCTCCTTTCTAATTATAAATTTTATTTACCTATTTACCTTGAATATTTATATTTAGGTATTTTTTATTAGTTTCATTTAAACAGAGGGAACTAAGTGTCAAGTCACGAGAAAAGCGTGTTAAGTGACGGAATTAAATAGCGCGAGAAAATATCAATAATTCATTGCCTCGAGTGGAAATTGAACCCACGAACATCGCCCTTACAACACCAAATGACCTCATTAATTTTTTAATAGCATATTACAAATCTATTTACATATATATTTACATACATACATGCATGTATAATAATAAAAGAAAAATAAAAACTGGAACGTACAAATTGTCCCAGTTTTGAAATCTTCATATTTAAAATGGATACGGATGCTCTTATATTTAATTAAATTCATAAATAATATTTACGAAACGAAGTCGCGCTGAGATGAAGCTGTGAATTATTATTTGAATAATTCAAAATTAATAATATATGGAGGCTGTCGTGGCGCAGTCGAGCAGCGTCTGCTGTAAACGCGGTGGTTGTCTGTTTGTTTCCCATTTGAGTAAGCTGTGGTAAAAACATCGAGTAGACTGTGATAAAAAAAAGGTACAATGCCCAGTGTTGAATTCCCATACTCAATACGCAATGTCTCGAGAATTGAGCGAAAATTGGCAAGTAGATTATCTTATTTCTAGGTTCCCTATGAATATCTTGCTACACGCGGGATACGCGTTGTGCTTGGTCCCGTTACCAGAGCGAGAAAATGAAAAATAACGTATTCCTCCGACTTAAAATCGAACCCACAACTGTTGCGTACAGTCGGACGTGGAGTCGCTGCACTACGACGTTCTCGTAATATAAGCACTTATTTATATGTTTGCTTTCACTGATATTTGAATTCATATTTTATATTAAAGAAATCTTTTCTGTTCAGAAATTTCGTACGAATCCTTTAAGCGTGATGTAAATATTCAACATCACAAGTTTTGTATTAAAAAAGTTTCGTAAGCGCCGTTATGTAAAGTTTTTAAAATGTCACTTCTCCATGTTTACGATTAAAATGAAATTTTCTGTATATTATATTCCAGTCATGATGCAGGGGAACGAGCGTGTGACTGTAGCGTGTGTCGCGACGGTTTAGCGTTCGATTCCCACCCGAAGATACGAAATTTTCATTTCTCATTCTGGTACTCTTCTCATTATGTTCATTTTCGCATTCTGGTACAAGGCAAAACACTCAACTCGCAATGCCTCCAGAATTTAGCGGAAAGTGGGGAATGGAAGTTACTTAAGGGGAACGGAATGTCTTAACGTTCCCTTTGCCTACCCTGCTATCTGTGGGATTCAGAAAACCTATCTTATACCACGTGGGCCAAGCAGCGGGTAAGTACTAGTTCAATACTATAGAACAATGAGACATTCGTCCCCACCACGTTAAGTCAGCACTAAGCGGACGACGAAAGCTAAATCTCATAAATAATAAAAACTAACAATTTTGTCGTTTCCTTTTTACTTTACTCCGTTTCACTTTCAACGCGCTGTTATTATTTTATAGTTGACAGTACTCTTGAATATATTTCAACTATACTAGAAAAGACTTTTATGAAATTAAAATATAAGCTAAGTTTTGGTGGTACTGTACACAATACATGTATTCAATTACGCTAATAAGATTGTAATAATGCCTGTTAAGTAATACATTTTCTCATGCTTCACCTTCCCTTCCTACCCTGCCACATGCCGGATGGCTTCATCCGGCATGTGGCAGGGGAACCTTGTGTTACGGCACTCTGTTCCTCATATTCTGCCCAATTTCCAAATATAACTAGTGGAACTCATTACCGAGCATTTTCTGTAAAAGGGAATACGTGTACAAAATTATATATAATCTTTCCCTCGAGTGGAAATCGAACCCAAAACCGCTTACAATTAGACGCTGAGTCACTATGCCACAACGTCCTCAAATAATGTTAAATAAAAGGGAACATAGTGTTGATAACCTTTGTTCCCCTTTCTGCCGAAATCTGGAGGTATTGCGTGTTGAGTGGCAGAACTCAATGCCACGCTTTGCCTCGACACCAGGGCAACGAAATAAAAATATAAACGTTAATTAATATTACACTACCTCGAGTGGGGATCGAACCCACAACTGTCGCATTATAGACGCACCCTTGTGCCGCTGTGCCACGACGGCCTCAAAACTAAAATTGTTTATATACGAAAAAAAAAAACATTTTCAAGTGAATTTAAAAATATGATTTCAGTTTTCCCGTTAAATATTTATCGCGTTTCTCGTAAAATGTTTTATTCTAAGGGCACCTTGTTAATATATTTTACAAAGGAGTGTTCAATTAGATTAGGTACGGGATGCTACCAATTTTCTTAACAAAATGATCAATGTTGATCTTACGTAGATTACTTTGTTGGAAAATTTGAATGAGAAGTTTATTTTTATATTATTATAAGTATTGTTATTATATAATGTTTTTCGGGTTCGAGCATGTTTTTCTTAACAATGATTTGATTATTTGAAATGTATAAAGCTCTTGTACTGAAATTGGTTAAATAAAATGTTAGCTACTAACAAAGTACTCGAGTTCACGTTATATAAATTTTAGCTCCGGGCTTACTCTCTATTAATTGTAGCTAGTTATGTTTAAATAACGCATCTAGGCTCAAATGATGTCACGATTCAAAATATTTTTAAATCTCATTTATTGTACTATTCGTTTCAGAAAACACGTAAGTTCTATCTCTAGTAGTCCTAATTATAGTTTCATTATTTAAATCTAGATGGTACTAGTATCAATATACCGTTAAGTGAAAATATTGCCATACACAACATGACAGCGTCACGTCTCTGCTTGCGCGAGACGTCTGTCTACATATTGTATAAAGTGTTGTTTACCGATAAATGTTTCAATTAATGTGTTCAATAAATTTGTAAATAATCTGTGGATTCATTTAATAAAACCGATGCTTGTCGACATTTGATAGTTTAACATATGCCATGAGGGGGAGACAAAAGACGCATAATTTTTTGCCAATAAATCTGATCTGTGTAGAGTTACGACATCATATCTGATAACTATATCTCACAATTAAGGTTTATGTTCTAATAAAACACTATTTGCATATGTGACAGTATGAGTGATTAAGGCAAGTTAGAAATTTTTCTTATTTCTTTTAAATATATTTTTAGTCTATCTACTATAGCTTTGCAAGAGGTACTTACTATACTAATTTGATTACCTTTTGAGTTATGACCCAAAGAGCGAAAAATCAGTAGAAAATAAGAAAATCACCCTAATTTTTATTTGAACCAAGAAAAACGTTCTCCATTCACCTTTTCAATACAATAAAATTAGCAGTGTGCCTCCACAGAGACCGACATTACGTTTCCCCGCGTAATCCTGTTAAGTAACCGAGAACAAATAATAACAGCATTGTGTAACGAACCGCCGCGACGC